>JBBYHL010000020.1:12164920-12179360 GCA_038381835.1 Adansonia madagascariensis
GCAATTACCCTCAATTGATTGGTCATTAGTCCAATTACCCTCAATTAAACGCTCTCCCAAAATTACCCCTCAATTATTCCTATCAATTTGCTTTTTATTTTTCAGATTGTCGGATAACTTCGATACAGAGATAAGATAGATGAATATTTTTATGAAAAGACGAAAATAGAAAATGCAATTCCAATCCAACCAAACGCTAACCAAAGCATATTTTTCGAGGAAATCCACGTACCAAAATGAAGAGTAGGACCGTAATTATCTGCGAGACCTGCGGGTAAATATCCACAGACCCCGTATAAGTTCGTTCTTAACAAGCAACAGCCACTATAAAAAGTCCCACGAACTTTCCCGCAAACCACACACCAAAAGGAAAAAAAAAAAAAAAAAAAAACTCCCTTTGATTCGTAGCTGGTTTTTCTCCGATAGTTTTTGGGTTTCGTGTAATTTTCCTAGAGTTTTTAAACAGGTAAGTTAATGAGTATTTTGTTTGATTTTGTGTTACTTTTTTTTTTTCAATTATTCTTTTTTGGATTTTCTTGCACTTGTTTCGGTAGGTTAATTGATTGTGATTTTTTTTTTTTTTTGGTTTCTGAGTTTCAGGTTTCTATCGAAAGGTTCAAAAGGCTTTTTTTTTTTTTTAATTCTTGGAGAGTTGATCGTTTCAACTATTTTATCTTTTAACATTGTGAGTATTAGCTTTTCTTCATTATTACTTTATGTGTATACATATATATATATATATATATATCTATTTGTCAATTGGGATTACTATATTCCTTTAAGCCTTTAATTTTGTATCTTTTTTTTTTTCTGTTAAGTTTTTTTTTTTTAATTTTCTGGTTGATTATTCATGGTTGATAAGATATGTTTATGTATCGTGTTAATGAAAGGAAAAGCCTAGACTTTTTAGTATATAAGTTTCAAAAAAAAAAAAATCCTTGAATAATAGAAATTACTTAGAATATACATACACACACACAGAGACGTGATTATATATACACACACGCAGACGTTGGAAAAGTCATTCATAAATCTTGTTAATACTCCAGTATCATGAAACAGGAAATTAGGAGAAAAAGAAAGTAGAAATTGGCATTTGAATTTAATTTCATGATTTTAAAATTTGAAATTATTATATATATATATACACACACACACACACAGAGGAATAAATGAAGAAGCCCCAACATCATAAAGTAGATAATACTTTCAAATACACCTCTGAGAGAGACTAAAACTTCCATCTTTTCAGGAGTAAGCTTTGCAGGCTTGATGCCATTCAATTGACTTTGCAGTTTGATGTCACAGAATTTTGCATTAGATTGGCACTCGTATGACCGAAAGTACCAGAGTACTTTCCCTATTTTTAGTGTAAACCACAGATTAAATCATCTATTAGGGAAAGGAAAACTGTCGCATTAGTTATCTTGTTCAATGTAAATGACGGTGTTTGGAAATGCACAATTATTATTGTTGTGAAGATCTGGAAATTGAGCTGATGTCTGTCTTTTGTCTCCATTTTTGAGAATTGCACCCCCCCCAACCAAAAAAAAAAGATGAATACCATCAATAGTGGTATTTCTGTGCTTGTTTCACTTGAACTGTTGGTTGATGCTGAATTATTTGCATTTTTAGGAGTACCTTAATTGATGGATTTATCGTTTGCTTAATTTATATTTGGGTGCATCATATTTATTTGAAGTTGTTTGAGCGCTTAATTTTTATTTGGGTGGCTCTATCAGGGAAGACTGAATGATCTAATGGAGTCTAAGGGTGGGAAAAAGAAGTCTAGTAGTAGTAAATCCCAGTACTGTGAAGCTCCTCTCAGTTACAGCATTGAAGACGTTCGACCTCACGGTGGAATCAAGAAATTCAGATCTGCTGCTTATTCCAACGTGAGTTTTTGTTCTTGAATTTTGCCTGGTTAATATTTCATCAAATAAATACTGATAGAATCTTTTAATGACATTTTTCTTATGCTTTTATTTATGTTTTTATTGCGCAGTGTGTCCGAAAACCATCCTGAGTTTTGTGAAGTTCCAACATAGCCCCAAAGCCTCAATCACATTGCAATTTTATCTAGTTTGTTTACTTCCTTCCTTATTCTCTCGTTCCTCCTTTTAACAGCGTTTATTTCTTTTAAGCCAAGATGGCCTCCCCTGTCTCTGCTATTGGATTTGAAGGCTATGAAAAAAGACTTGAGGTGTCATTTTTTGACCCTGGTTTCTCAATTGATCCTCGGGGGATGGGCCTCCGCTTCTTATCCAAAGTACAATTGGATGAAATCCTGAAACTGGCGGAATGCACAATTGTTTCTTCACTGTCAAACAATCATGTCGATTCCTATGTTCTTTCTGAATCAAGCCTCTTTGTCTACCCTTACAAAATCATCATCAAGACTTGCGGGACTACGAAATTGCTCCTTTCAATACCTGCCATTCTGAAGTTGGCCAAACACTTATCGCTTTCTGTACGGTCTGTGAGGTACACTCATGGGAGTTTCTTATTTCCTGGGGCTCAACCATTTCCGCATCATGACTTCTCTGAGGAAGTAGCGATACTTGATCACTATTTTCTTAAGCTCTGTTCTCATAGAAAGGCTTATATTATGGGTGGTTCTGATAAAACAAAGAAGTGGCATGTTTATTCGGCTTCTGCTCGAATGAGTCATGATTCACATCCGGTGTATACTTTAGAAATGTGCATGACTGGTTTGGACAGGAAGAAGGCATCTGTCTTCTATAAAACACATGCAACTCTAGCAGCTTGGATGACTGAGCAGTCAGGTATTAGGAAGATTCTTCCAAAGTCCCGGATTTGTGATTTTCAGTTTGATCCTTGTGGTTACTCCATGAATTCAATTGAGAAGGATGCAGTTTCCACGATTCATGTGACTCCAGAAGATGGTTTCAGTTATGCAAGTTTTGAGGCAGCTGGTTATGATTTTGAGACTCTGAATTTGAATCAACTGATTGAGAGGGTGTTGGATTGTTTCAAGCCAACCGAGTTTTCTGTATCTTTACATGCTGACATGAATGGTGATGACCTTGGGCGTAAGGTCCCAGTCTATGTGAATGGATACTGTTGTGAAGAAAGGAGGTTTGAACGGATCGGAAATGGGGGTTCAGTCATATATTACAGCTTTGTTTGTGGTGAGTTGTATGTGTCTCCGAGGTCGATTTTGAAATGCTGTTGGAATGAGGATGAGAAGGATGAGGAAGTCGAAGTTATTTGGGCTGTGCCATACCATTTGAGTGCTTTATAGCTTTGAATAATTGACATATGTAGGGAGTGAATGTGAGTGCAAGGTTCAATTATTTAAAGCAAGGAATATGTAATGTTGAATTACCTCTAATTTTTATATTTGTGTCTGTTGTTTGTTCTTAAATATTAATGTCGTGGGCTATGTGGTGAGAAGAGGCATCAAATATAATATATAAATATACGAATTGAGATTGCATATGCAGCGGAGCTGTATAAGTGTGTATACATGAAATCATGGAAGGTGCAGTCTGGCTGAGGGTGGCAGGCTGTCCGTTCTTATCCAAAATGAAAAGTAATCCACTTTGGCTTTTACGATCACTCTTTTCTGATTTTGTGTTCTATTCTTTGTGATGTTATTTTCAATCATTAAAATTTTATTTGAATTGAAATAATCAATTAAATAAATCAAAAATATTTTATTCATGTAAAAAGATGATCAAATCACTACAACACTAGTTTACAATATACAAAGCCACGGACCAACGCGATTTTCTATATTTCCAGTTTTATTTATTTTAGATTTTGGAATGAAATTTTTCGCACAATGCCATGGGTTTTCGCACGTTCTCCCCTTTTGTTGCCAATTGGGGGGGGGGGGAGGGGGGGCTTATAGGGGAGGCTATCGACACTTCAGTTACTGCATTTTTAGCTCATTAGGGGGTCAAAAATTAATTACTTTGTTTTTCAAATGTATATTATTTTGCTTGAATTGAATGGACTCTCTACTTATTTATCGTAGTATATTATTATGAATTTATCATTTGACATGAACTATTCACATATTAAAATTTAGAATATCCTAAGCAACCATTATCACCATTCCAACAACAGATTATAGTTATGCCCATCGTTGAATATCACGATTAAAAATCATAGGCCAAACCATGTCAATTAAATTATGGAATAACAACGTGCAAAACTCTTTAATCATTATGAGCTCTTACGTTTGATCTTTACATATATGAGTTAAGTCATTAATTACTAGCACTATAAAATTTATAAGGCTAACTTGTCTTGCATAGTATATACATAGCTAGCTCGTGTAAATTTCTTTATTTCTGATCTTTGTGGACGGCAGATCGTGTGGGTACGAGCATATGTTTTCAGATTCTCAAACCAAAGACTATTTAGCTAAGCCTAAAACTAATCTTTGGTTCGGTCATTAAACATTTTGAGTAATTGAAGCTCTGACAATTTTTCCTTGCCTAATGGTAATTGCAGAAATGCATCTATTCTAAATCATATGTATTCATCTGTAAATATTTAGGTAGACTGAACATTTTTTAATGTGTTTTAGATAGTGAACCTTTTCAGAGTAATTTGGTTTGAGAAACTATGCGCTAGAGGTGACAAAATGAACTTGGATTCGAAAATTTAATTGAAAAAATTTGAGTATGAATCTTTGTCGAACCTAATTTGATCAAAAAATCAATAGCTTGAACTCGAAATGACTCGAACCTGAAATAGCCCGAACTCTAAAGGATCCGAACGCGATAGGACTCAAATATAAAAGAAGCTGAACCTAAGCTCAACTTGAACCCAGAACCCAAATTTAATACTAAAAATAAATAAGATGAAATTATAATTAAATAATTTTTATAAAGTAAAAACTTTAATTATCAATTTTATTTTAATATTCTTTTAATAATTTAATCAAATATTAAAAATTTGATTTATATTTTATATATGATTAAACTACCCTCGGGTCGGGCTGGGTCGCAATCTGAATTTTTTTTTAAAATCTCAAGTGTAAGCCTTTATTTAACGTATCCAGACTTACTCATTTAAGCCAAAATTACTATTCTTCACATTAAAAATATTTTTTTATTATTATTTATATATTTTATAATTAAATTTATGTAAAATATATGTTATTTTAATTTAAAATCATTGGTCCGAGCCAAGCTGAGCTAATCTAAAATAAAAATATGAGAACTCGAGTTCCGGCCCAATTGGGCCAAGTGGGTAGCTCGACCTTTGAGCAAATCATCTATGATAAAATAATACTTTATTAAAAAGTAAATCAGATCATGAGCATTGAAAACATTGTCACTAAAGCATATCATTCATTTATCATATTTTTTTTAATTTAACTAGTTAAACTCATTAAATATTGAAAGTTTATATATATTAGTAGTAAACTTTTAGATACTTTTTGAATATTATTATTATTATTATTATTTTAAGTAATAATAATTAGAAGCTGATAATAGTATAATAAAGTAATAAAGTAAATTAAAAAAAATGAAAGTCATAATATATAATACCATATCAAAAATAAAAAAAAATCACATATTAGACTAACAACTAGACCTGCCCATAGGTCGGATAGCTCGTCCAACCCAATAGGCCTAGCATGATCAGGCCTAGGCTTCAGATTTTAAGTTTCAGACAAGCTCAACCCAAGACAATTTTTTCTTAAATAAAATAATAATTTTATTTAAATTTAATTATAAAATATATAACTATTAATATAAAGATAACTTTTTAATATCATGAACAGTGATTTGTGCTTAAATAGGTGAACCAAGCCAAATTCGATGTTGAGCTTAGAATTCAAAATTTTTTCGGGCCATGACTGGGCCTATAGAATCGAACTAAGATTTTTTTAGGTCGAACCGGGCGAAATTCAGGCCTAGTCTTAAAATTTAAAATTACATAAAAGTGCTTACATTTAACCTAAAATAAAAAAAAATGATATAAAACATACTTGAACCTGAACCTGATCCAAACTCGAACCAAACTTGAAAAAGCCAAAATCCGAATAGACACAAACTCGAACTAGCCTGAACTTGGATTGGCTTAAACCCGAATTAGCCTGAACCCCAAAAAACCAAACTCGAATAGATCTAATTTCGAATCGGTCTGAACTCGAAAAAACTCAAATCTGAAATAACCTAATCTAATTCACCTAAATCTACTTAATTGCCACCTATGCTTAAAGTTTATGGCTAGCAAAGATATACTTTGTTTGAATTCTGAATCTTTAGAAAAACAAAAGCATAACGTAAAGTGGGATCCTATCACTACCAAAATCTTACTTGAAGCTTATATGGATGAGATTCATAAGAGTGGAAAACCAAGAATCTCATTTAGAGCTAAGAGATAGGAAGCTGTTCTAGGTTGTTTCAATGCTAATGTTAATAAAAACTACAACAAAAAGCAAGTTAAGAATAGAATAGAATAGATAATCGAAGGAATGAATAGATTTATGGAAACAATTAAAGGAAGGGCAAGGAAACAAGATTGGGGTAGAGCCATGAGACCGAAACCATGGAAGCTGATCCCAAATGGTGGGAAGCCAAAATAAGGGTAATTTTTAATTTTTTTATTTTCAACTATTGTAAATTATTTGGAAAATTGGGTTCGTTTCAAACTGAATTTATCTTGGATGTTTGTGCAGGAAAATCCAAAATATGCTAGATTTTGTTATCATGGGTTGGAACATCATGATGAATTAGAGTTCATATTTAGGGATATAGTTGCAACAAGTCAACATGCGTGGACACCAATCATGAGTATACCTATCGAAGATAGTGCAAAAAATGCAAACCTGCTGGAGAAGATTATGTTGAATCAACCATTAAGACTTTAATGTTGAAGACGATCTTAGCCTTATGGTAAACACCAAACTCAAGAGAAAAAGAATGATTCCAGAAGAAATTGCAAAAGGTAAGACAAAGGTTAGGAGTGCAGCAAGCATGAAACAAACATTGGAAGGAATAGCTGATGCAGTAGAAAGTCAAAATGCAATTGAATTTGTTGAAATTTCAACAACATCCCGTCACTGGACAGTACTCTATTTCAAATTGCATTCAAGCATTAGAATCTCTAAAAGATGAGGGAGCATTGGGTTGAGAGCAATTTAATTGGGCAGTAAAATTACTTACATCTGACTAAGTAAGAATCATTGTTATGTCTTTGCTAGATAAAAATGACAAGTTGGATTGGATTCTATATAAGTATAATTTAGAGAAAAACTCTAGTAATAGTACTTCAATATGTATGGATTTGATTTGATGTTAGGTATCACATATTGAAATATAGTACATAAACGTACATATTTTCTTTTTTCAAGAAAATGATTGCATCATAAATTTTCATATGGATTTTATTTTTAGATCTATAAGAGATTTGCTTGTACTTGGCACTAATTTGATTCATTGCTATATTTTATTTTAATATTATTTGTAACATATTAATGTTTTTTCAATAATGTTTGAGTTTATAATATGTTTCAATATGATCATACAGATGGCTTCTAATGAAATCAAAGCACAAGAAAGTTGAAAAAAGAAGAAAATATGCGAAGTTTTATAAAAAAAAATTTATGAAGCAGTTATTATAGCAGTTGTATATCACATGAAGTATTTAACAAAACAAGATAACAGATTCAATTATCTTGATGGATGGAATTAGGTTAAGGAAACCATTAATAATCCAGGCGAAACTTATAGAATATTTAGAATGGAATCGCATGTTGTATTGGAACTTATAGATTTATTGAAGAGTAAAGGATGGTTACGTCTATCAAGAGACGTGACAGAATTGGAGGCAATTGTTATGTTTCTTTGGACTTGTACACATACTCAAACAAATCGTAATGTACAAAATAAATTTAGAAAATCGGGAGAGGTTATAAATAGAAGTTCGCTGAAGTTTTAGATAGTTTATGTGTATTGGCCAATGAAATTATAAAGCCATCAAATTTTTAATTTCAAGTTCCATCAAAAATTAAAGATGATCATAGATACTAGCCTTATTTTCAAGGATGCATTTGGTGCTATAGATGGAACACATATTCCTGCTATACCTATTGCTAATGACCAAATTTGTTTCATTGGTCGAAAGGGGTTTCAAACACACAACATCATGGTAGTATGTAACTTTGACACGTTATCACTTTTATTGTTATTGGTTGGCTCGATATTTCACATGGTAATTGTATCCTTTTAATTGTACTTGAAGAAATGAAAAGTGTGTTTCCTCGTCCTCCAAAAGTTACAATTTATGATTTTTTTAATATATACAATTGAATTTTTTTAATTACTAATAATGAAACTATATTTTTTCTTAGGGAAGTATTATGTAGTGGATGCTGGATATCCTAACATAATAGGGTACTTAGCACCCTACAAAGGTGAAAGGTATCACATTCCTAATTTTAAAGGTTCTGGTCCACCACAAGGTGAATAAGAAATATTTAACCACGCACATTTTTCCTTGAGAAATGTCATTGAATGAACTATTTGAGTTTAGAAGAATAGGTGGCATATTTTATGTGATATAAACCATATCCATTAATAAAACACGAGAAGATTATTGTTGCAATAGAGGTACTTCATAATTACATTCGAATTTGTAGTAAAGATGAGGAGTTTGATAGATGTGATCGTAATCCAAATTATATTCCTGAATTTCAAAAAAGAAATAATGGTGAAGAATTGGGTTCATTTATTCATAGAAGAGTATATGATGACAATAGCAGTTGCACTAATAGAAAATAGAAATAGATGACTCCAGAGTTATTTATAAACTATGTGCTCATTATGAATCATTTACTAAAATATTGTCGTATGATTTATTATTATGCATAAACTTTTATGTTCTATATAAAAAAATTTCTAGATGTTATGTTATTTAAGTTATTTATAAACTCTTATGTTATATTTTTAGATGTTTGATTTTAGTAACTTAGAAAAATAAATTTATAAAATTTGCCTTCGAAATATGCAAATGCTACCATAACCTACATATGGCATTTGCCTAAAAGTATGCATTTTGATAATGCACTAGGAGAAGAGTATTGTGATGCTCAGAATGCATTTCAATTCCAAAAGTAATATGAAAACGTAAATCACCATGCTAAAAAATAGAATAGCAAAGGCAATTCAAAGGCGATTGGAAATGAGCATTAATTGCAGAGGCTTGTAATATATGTCTACACCTTTTAAGGTAATTTAAATTAGAGCTTATATAAACTAAATTATCAAATAGCTTATTTATAAAAAGGAGCAAAAATGAGCTTTTACATGTAGAATTACCAAACAACTTTAGCTTTAAATTTTAAGATATTATTTTTTATAAGAGCTTTATTTTAACTTTTAAGCAGAAAAAAAAGCTCTGCCAAACAGGTTCCTTATATGCAAAATCTACTCTATTCATATATAATTGGTGAATGTTCGAGCACTGATTGTTGAATCATATTCTAAAGTGGCACCATCATAGGTGTGTAACAAAGAGACTTGCCCATGGAAGGAATAAAGACTAGCATTTAGTGAGATTAATTGATAGGCTTAGGAAGATGAAGAAATAGGTTGATTCTGTTCATGAATTTAAGGGAAGCGAATTTTTTTTTCACTGTGGTGGTGGGATTAGATATGGATAAGTCTAAACATTATTCATGCTTGGTTGGCTGTAATTGCTTCGATTGTCAGATATGTTTGAGTGAAGTAGAAGAGTGTGATGTTTGTAAAATAAAGAGCGGTTGGGTTGCTTTTTACAACACCACATTATTCTAATCTGCTTAAGATGATTATAAATTATATTGGCTAATAAAAACTATATCTTCTTTACTTTTCTCTTTATGCTTTATTTAATTAATTTATTCATGCTCAATTTTTTTAAAATTCACAAATTTCATTTTTAAGCAATTATTTTTAATCATATTTCAATTAATTAATATCATAATAATATTTTATATATTTTGTGTCATTATTTATCTTATAATTGTATCATGCTTAAATTATCACGTGTAAAAATTTGGAAAAGGTCTTCATATTGCTTTAGTTTGTTTAAGCTACGTACCTAATATTCTAAACAGTTGCTAGAAAATATATATCTATTGAGTGGCTAACATACACGAGTGTATAGATGCAAACACATGTATATAGAGTTATAGATGAAGGATCTATATACGCTAACATAAAATTGAATTAATTTTACATGATTTCATAACTTTGTATAAATTTATATTTTAAAAAATCGATTGTGGATTTATCAATATAATTTACTCATTATGCATATATATATATTCGAATCAATTTGATATTTCTATCATATCAATTAAAAATACCGTTGAAAAATTCCTTTATATATATATTAACAACTTAATCTTATTTCTAACAAACCTAAATCATAAAATGGTGCAAAGTGCATAATTCAAGTTGAAATCAGCAAAAGTGTTCATGACTTGGGATACTTGCTCAAATTCGAAAATTCATTTGATATTTAAAAGGATTTGGACAAAAATTCTATGCTCAAAAAATTAGCTTGGGCAAAAAAAATTAAGTTAATTTACAAAACAAGTTAGGCCTTACTTCTAACATTTAAGGCTTAAGTCTGATTTAGCCTCTTTTTTTCAATTATATAGTTTTTATTATGTTTATATCTATATGTATTATATAATTTATATTGTATAAAAAATATATACAATACTATAGTATAAATATTAAGAAAACATGTTATAAATATGTTATCTATATTTTAAAGCTTAATAAAAGAAACTTATTAAATTACTAAAAGTTAAATTTTAAAAAATATATTTAAAAAAATAAGTGGGCTTAAACAAGATTGGAGTATTCATTTATAATATAAATAGGTTTGGAGAAAATTTGAATTACATATTTCAATCAAGACCGAATTTGATCAAGTATAGATCAAGTTTGATACCATGCTTACCTTAACCTGACCATGAACACTTCTAATTCAAAAAGTGCTTAATCCAACAAATGCTACAAAAGAAGAAGTTGATTAGAATAATAACTAAGAATCATTCATCCATAAAGAAAGTAATAGACCAGCTATTCACACTTCACACAACCAAGTACAACTAACAATATATGAAAGCAGTAATAAAAATGTAAAATTACATGGAAATAAGAAAAATTTTGCTATGAGTATGGCAATGTGGGGGATAATATTGAAAGAAAAAAAGGGCACGCAAGAATAAACAATGAGAAATCTATCCAAGCATATTGAAATGGGTAAAAACAAAGAAATCAAAGATTGCTCAAACTTTTAGTCCTTTACTGAAGATAGTGGCCTGCGTCAACTGAGTAAAAGTGCTGGGAAGACCCATCATCTACTACATCATGTATTTGATGCGTCTACTTCTCTGAGGTAGAACGACTGAGTTCCTCAATTTGGCTTGTCACCTCAGCCATCAAAGGACGTTTGTCGGGATATTGTGCGGTGCAATTAATGGCAAGTTGTAAGAGGTGGACCATATCCTCCTCAACATTCTGGTATCTCAGAAGTTCGAGGTCGAACACCCCGGCAGTCCACTCCTCTTGAACTATAGATTGGACCCATCTTGGGAGGTCGACTCCTTCCTCATTCAATAAGGCATGTGTGGGTGCCTTCCCTGTCAGCAGTTCTAGAAGCAATATACCAAAGCTGTAGACATCGGCTTTTTGGGAAACTTTACGACCATCTGTTACCTCTGGAGCACGGTAGCCATCGACACGGTTGGGAGTTGATGAGGGTCCGGCAAGCTGAGCAAGACCAAAATCAGATACAATAGCTTCATAGGATGTAGTGAGTAGGATATTGGAGGATTTGATGTTCCCATGGGAGACTCCTGGGCCCTTCGAATGGAGGTATGCAATGCCTCTTGCAGCTCCAAGGGCAATGCCAGACCTTGTGTCCCAATTCAATGGAGTCCTACCAGCTCCTCTGTTACCTGAGTAAAAATGATGGTAATAATAATAATAACAATAATAATACAAGAATTAAAAATTAGGACAAGATAAGAAAAGATGCAACCATTAAAAATACGTTAAATATGTATAAATGTGTGTTAATTAATTCAAATCCATATAGAAATTATTTATTTTTATTTTCCCCAACGAAATCTTGATTTTAAATTGTTTTATTTCAAAAACTAATTAGATATTTTTGAAAATTAGCCAACCATATAATTATTAGTTACTCAAAAGTTTGAAATATATATATTTTTTCTATCTAATTAGACTCTTGGTCTCCAATCCAAATTAAAACTACAAGGAAAGCCCTAGGTATATATTATTCTTTTTTGTCTTCTTCTGCAACGCAAACCGGGCCCACTCATTTACACATGAACAGTTCCCGCAATCAAAATGATCAAAAAAGGCACAACGGCAATAATAATACCTAAAGAAAGGAAAGCCTAGTAGTAAGGAAGAAATGCTCACCATGCAAAAGTGCAGACAAGCTTCCCATGGGCATGTAATCATGAACAACGAGCTTCTCATCCCCACTGAAGTAGTAGGCCCTTAATGGGGCTAAGTTCTGGTGATCCATGGCTCCCACTGCCTCCATTTTCTCCTTGAATTCCTTCTCTGACATCGTCACATCCTTCAACCTCTTCACTGCAACGATCACCCCCGTCTCTAAGGTGGCCTTATATTCCGTCCCAAATGTTCCCTTCCCCAATACTTCAGCAGATGCCCTCAATAAATCCCCCAGATCGAATACTCTGGATGCCTTCCCCAAAAACACCAAATTCTTGCTCCCCTTAGCATCGCTTTTTACTGCCCCAGATAAGCCACTACTTTTACTTTCACTCTCCCTCGCTGCCGTATCTTCAAGAGTTTCAACCTCCTGAGCGTGTTTTGCTGGGGCAATATCTCTTGTCCCCGTTTTCTTACCAACCTTCCTTCTGCATAAACATATCAACAGCATCAAAATCAATAAAACAGCAAGCACACACCCAATAACAATACCAGCAATTGCTCCACCTGACAACTTATTGCCATTACTCTCTGTCCCATTACAAGAAATCAAAGGCTTCCCACATAAAGAATTCCCTTGAAAAGCACTCTTTGACTTCCCTGATAAGCCCTTGGGGATTGACCCATTTAACTGATTAGAAGAAACATTGAATTGCACAAGTGATGGCAAATAAATATCTGGTATGGACCCGGATAACTGATTGTTCTCCAAATACAGAGTACCCAACCTAGTCAAATTGTTAACGCTTTCAGGGATGCTACCCGTGAAATTATTGTTTGCAAGATTAAGCCTGATCAGGTTTTGCAAAGTGAACAAGAACCCAAGACTCTGACCCGAAAACCGATTCCCTTGTAAGTAGAGGTTTCGAAGGGAGGTAAGCTGGGCAAAGTCAGATGGGATTGGCCCAGACAGAGCATTGAAACGTAGAGAAAGAGTTTGGAGCTGAGTTAAGTTGCCAATGGCAATGGGAAGCTGACCTGACAGTCCCATTCCAGGGAGTCTTAACTCGACGACTCTGTTTTGGACACAATTTACACCAGTCCAATTACATGGGCTGCTTGACAGATTCCATAAAAGGGAGCGTCCACCAACAGCTGCTCGGAGAGCCAGCAGGGCTGCCCTGTCGGAAGCTGGATCTGAGTTCACACTCATGAGCAATGTTGTCCATAAAAACAACAAGAAACCAATTAGTTTCATTGTTTTCGTTGAATGAAAAAAAAAAAAAAACAATGGAATTGCTTTATGAAAAGTGTTTTTCAGATGGGAATGAAGATGGATTTCATGGGGTGGTTGTTTGAGAAGTGTTCCAGTGGCAAATGCTTTGGAATGTGAATAGTTGAAACTTAAAAACTTTGTTTTTGGTTTTCTGAGAATGGAAGCTTATGCAAATTGATGAATTTCAGGCATTTATTTTGGTTGCATTTGAGAGAAAGAGAAAAAAAAGTTGGTAATGAGCATTATTAGCTACTGTCTAAAACCCTGTTTAAGAAAAGAAAGAGGAAAAAGGAACCACCGGCTTTGTGTTGGCTGGTTTAGCTTAGCTACTTGCCCCTTTTTCTTTCCTCCTATTAATTAATTAATTTATTTATTTGGATTTTTTCTTTTTTTGCAGGGAAATAATTCAGTGATTTTTCTCGTACATTAAGGGATTGCAATTCCTAATTGGGGTTTTATGGTGGCAATCTACAACGATTTTTTTTAACGGAAGGACCGTTAAATCTTAAACTCAGAAGGCTTTTCAATGTTAATATCTATCTATATATATATATATATGTATCAAGATTTGAAGATGAAATATTTAGGAGCGCAAATAGCGAGATTAAGGAAGGTTCCAATGGTTTTTCCTTTTTTTTTTTTAAAGTAGATTTTGAAGTGTTGTCTGCTGGAATTAGGAAGGAACGTTGTGCAAGCTTAGGTAGGGTAGGCTTTCAACTGTTTTATTACTCGTTAATTATTATTAGTA
>JBBYHL010000020.1:12186976-12199438 GCA_038381835.1 Adansonia madagascariensis
TGACAGTCTTACACAAATGACACTGTAAGGATTAAGTGTGGGAGGGAAGATTTAGTATTTTATTTTTCTTCTTTTTGCATTACTTCAATTTAGTAGCCATGTTTCACCTAGAGTTTTTTTCTTCGGTTTCTGTTTTGAATCCTTAGCTTTTTTTTTTTGGTATGTTTTAGTTCCTTCAATGCAATGATAAGATTTGAATTAGGTAGGTCTGAAACTCGGATACTAGTGAAAAGAATTTTCATAAGAATTAAGTCTGAAACATTATTTTTCATAAGCCGATGTTAGTACGATGTGTCAAATGGGAAAGAAGCATTCTTAGACTTAAGATGGATTAGTATAAATACCCTTGTGAGTTTTGAGCTTATACGATTGATACATTATGCATATAATCCAATTTCTTTTCTTATGTGCTCTTATGAATATATGTTCCTCTAGAACTTGCTTTAAACCATTTGAGACTATATTGATAAGTGTAATGTCATAGATATGATAGAGGCATTAGAAGTGATACCACTAAAGCCAAATTACCTACACTCTAATATTTTTATCTATTAGAAAGCCCTTTGAGCCTGGAAAAACAAATACACACCCTAATTTTACGGGATTAATAGATTAGACTATGGGATTTCATTTGTTGTTGGAATTCATGTATGTTAAATTTAATGATTAAAAGATAAGTTTTGTGAAATTCTTGTCGTTAATGGATATCTCAAACATATGTGTATTGATGCATCATTCATCTTATTTTAAAAAAAAATAAAATAAAAAAAGTGAAAAGAAAAGAAAAAAAGAAAGGTTGTCTAGGGTGCATTGAAGTTCAACATATGAACCTTGGTTGAGTACTAAATATTAAGAAAAAAGATATGAACCATTAAGATGGTATATGCTCTAGTTTTTTTTTTTTTTCTGCACTCTACTAGTTCCTTAAAATTATTTATGATTTCCTTATCATTTTTTTCTTTCTATCTATGCCCTATAGCCACATTACAACCTTGAATAAAAACCTCTTAATTCATGGAGTTGTATTTTCTTTAATAGAATAGGTGGACAAGCAAGCATATAGTAGGACTATTTGCATGAGATTGATGGAGTTTAAACACTTTACCAGTACAATATAGAGTGAAAATAATAAGAATATCTCATGTGGTAAGTTAAGATAAAGTTTGAATGTGAATTATTTTGGTTAAAATATAACATATTAATGTTGGCTTAACTCAAACCATAAAATTCAAGCATGATTCTTTGTGAATTTTTTAAGCTATTGGCTAGTTCATAAGGCTTGTCCAATTCATGTCTTTGATTTCTATTAAAAAGATTAGGATTAATTATTTTTAGTATAATTTAATTTGTCTTATGTTTTCAATCTTTGCGGGTATCATTCTCGTAGTAAGCCCTCACGAGACTAAACTTATCCACTAGGGACACTTCAGGGTTAAAGGGCTTGTGTCATATACTATGTGCCACTGTGATTTTCCTACGAAAGTAGATTAGATACATTTTCTTTGTTTTTATTTTGTTTTGCTCTAGGACTAGCAAAAGCTAAGAATAAAGGTATTTAATAAGTTCAAAAATCGTATATTTTGTACACTTTCTACTTTTAGTTTTTATTATGTTTTCTATCTTTATTTTAGTTACTTATGTTTATTTTTCAATTTCAAATTTAATTTTAGAGAATAAGCAAAAGCACGTCAATGAGGATGTTAATAAGCTCATAATATCATAATCTTAAGATGGAGGAAGATGTTGGATTAAAAAAATAGATTATTTGGTAAAAGCTTGATTTTTGCACTCCAAGTAATAAAAAAAAATACTTTAGCAAGCATAAAAAATTTGCTTTGAAAGTGACATATAAATTTCCTACTTTGAACAAGATCCTACAACTTTACGTAAAGTTCTCTTTCAACTATTATAAGTAAAGACTTAAACTTAGCATTCAAAAGGAGGCAATTTTAGACATAAGAAGAGGGTGAAAGCACAACAAGGAGAACTAGAAGGGGAAAAAAGGAAATCAGGGAGAAGACTGAGAAAAAAAAGAGGAGATTAGAACTAGTCACCAAACCTAAGTTTCTTTTTTCTCTCTTTCTTTTTTTCTTTTATTTTTGCTGGATTTCTTATAAATCTATTATTGAACACATCAAATATGTGTAACTATGTTTCTTTTTGTGATTAAAGTTGATTTCAAAACTTTAGACATGATTTTGTAATTGATTTTCAAAATTATTTAACAACTTATGTTTAAATTGTTTATGATTCTTATTTTAATTTGTTTAGTTACACAGTTAAATAGATCTTGATAATTATCTATTGCTAAATTAGAAATCTTGATCCGTATTTTCTTATTTTCCTATTCATTAGTAACAATTTATGATCAATGATTATGGTTAAGTTTCTGTTGATGGCGATATGAAACATAACTTAGGTTAAATAATCTGAGCTTGTTTGTTTATTACTTAAATCAACCTATCTTTTTTATCTTAAAGCTTCTATTAAACTAAATCTAGAGAGCTTATTCTAGGTTATTTAATAGTTAGGGACTAAATAGAGAGCTTGTGCTATTTAACAATGAACAAAGGAAAAATTAGGGTAGCGGAGCTTGTTGCTATCTATAGTTGGTAGTCTCAAGAGATAATTAAAAATAATTATGATATTGTTTCATAGTTTACGTTTAGAGATGACAAATGATTCCTTAACTATACTTTTCTCATTATTGTTACTTGTTATTATGTTTTTTTAGACTTTAGTTATACTTTTATGTTTCGTATTTTATTTATTTTTTAATACAATCAACTCTCACTATAATTAAATTTACTTTTTTGTGAAGTCTTTTTAATTTGTTTGATCGTCTTAGTTTAGGGAAGTCAATAACCTATATTGAGAATAATTGCTTACTACTACGTACAATAACAATTTTATAAATTTATTTAATAGCACATCATAAAATACTTAACAGCTACTTTCAACGAATAATCAATTTTATAATGTCACCATATTATAATTTTCCCGATAAACTGATAATTTTCTGTGGGCAAATTACCGTTATTACTAACATTATCACCGTGAAAAGTGGTAGCTGTAAGAAATTAAAATATATATTTTTAGAAAGGGCAAGAAGAACGTCGGAAATGCTATTAGTAATAGAAAAATGCTAGACCTGAAGCCATTGCGTCACCAAAGGTTACTTACTGGAAAACCCTAGCAACTTCTTCAGGCGGCGATAAGCGAGAGGTATGCTCTTCTGCTTAGCTTTAACTAATCTTTGATCTTTCTTTCTTTCTTTCTTTCTTTTCTTTTATTTTTCTTGTTTTCTCTTGATTTGCTTCTTATCTTCGGCTTTCGATCTGTTTTGGATGATTCTATTTCTTACAAATCGGAAGTTAATATGTCAGTCCACTTATTGATTTCACAATTCATAAACAAGTAGGATATATAGAGATAATTCATACTTAAAATATGATCTGGCTGATCTTTGTTGTATGCACAACTTTTATGCGGATTGATATAATAGAATTGGGGTAAGATTCTAGTTGTTCTTCGTAATATTTATATATGGAAAGAGCATTACGTGGTCGTAACGAGTGTTGTTAATTTACATGAATTCCATTTGTATATAGCCAACTTAAGGTAGGTTTTGGATTATTTGACTAAATGATGGCTTCACTAACTGTTTCCTCTTGTTTCTTTGCCTATCCACAGACCTTTTTCCCCTTCCTGTTTTTGGTTTTTAGATTTTCTGCTCTAACCCTTAAAGCTGTATCCGTGTTACTGTGTATATACAATGTTAAGAACCATGTTACACGGACTCTTCATTTTCTTTAAAGTACCCATGTCCGACGTAGATCCAGACATGGGTACGGGGCTATAAACCTCCAAATATATGAAAAAACTTTTTAAAAAAAATTGAACATACTTGTGTTGGACATACATCCATATTTGATTTTCTCCCCCGAGTCTAGGTAACATAGGTTATGATACCCTGTTTTTCCAGTTGCATCATTAATATTGCAGAGTTCTTTTCCTATGCACCATGGCATCTGTTAACCTTATGCACATGTGTTTGAAACTCAGCACTAATAGCATTTTGTTGTTGCTCCTCTCCCTTCTTTTTGCCGATCTATGTTAATCTATATTGCTTCCTAAAGTACTCATGTCGGATACATATTTGGATATGGGTATGGGGATGTGACCCTCCAAGGACCTTCCAAATACATGAACATGCCTATATTGGACAAATACATATATCCGACACTCATACCCAAGTCCATGTACATACATGTTAATCAATTTTTTCTGCTTCTGCCTAATCAACGACTTTGCTGTATGCACTCTTCACAGCATATTCTCTTCTTCTTCTTCACAATACACAATGGCAGATGGTCATGATACTGACAAGAACATCGAGATTTGGAAAATAAAAAAGCTAATCAAGGCACTGGAATCTGCCAGGGGAAATGGGACCAGCATGATATCCCTCATAATGCCTCCTCGTGATCAGATATCCCGTGTCACAAAGATGTTAGGTGATGAATTTGGAACTGCATCAAACATCAAAAGTAGGGTCAATCGTCAGTCTGTGTTGGCTGCCATTACTTCTGCTCAACAGAGGCTGAAACTCTATAATAAGGTTCCCCCCAATGGGCTGGTGCTCTATACTGGGACAGTTGTTACTGAAGATGGCAAGGAAAAGAAGGTGACAATTGACTTCGAACCTTTCAAACCTATAAATGCATCCTTGTATCTCTGTGATAACAAGTTTCACACTGAAGCTCTTAATGAGCTTTTAGAGTCTGATGACAAGTTTGGATTTATAGTCATGGATGGGAATGGCACGCTATTTGGTACGTTAAGTGGTAACACAAGAGAGGTACTTCATAAATTCACTGTTGATCTACCAAAGAAGCATGGAAGAGGAGGACAGTCAGCTCTGCGATTTGCTCGTCTGAGAATGGAGAAACGACACAACTATGTCAGAAAAACTGCAGAACTGGCCACACAGTTCTTTATTAATCCAGCAACCAGTCAGCCCAATGTTGCTGGGTTGATACTGGCTGGTTCAGCCGACTTCAAGACTGAATTGAGCCAGTCTGACATGTTTGATCCTCGTTTACAAGCCAAGATTTTGAACGTTGTTGATGTGTCTTATGGGGGTGAAAACGGGTTTAATCAAGCTATTGAGTTGTCTGCCGAAATCCTGTCAAATGTAAAGTTCATACAAGAAAAGCGATTAATCGGAAAATACTTTGAGGAGATAAGCCAGGATACTGGAAAGTATGTGTTCGGCATAGATGATACATTGAAGGCTCTGGAAATGGGTGCTGTAGAAACCCTTATTGTGTGGGAAAACCTAGAGATTAATAGGTATGTACTAAAAAATAGTGCAACTGGAGAAATTATCATAAAGCACCTGAACAAGGAGCAAGAAGCTGACCAGAGCAACTTCCGTGATTCTGCCACCTCTGCAGAGTTGGAAGTTCAGGAAAAAATGCCCTTACTCGAATGGTTTGCCAACGAGTACAAGCGTTTTGGCTGCTCTCTTGAATTCGTCACAAACAAATCCCAAGAGGGATCACAGTTTTGCAGAGGATTTGGTGGTATTGGAGGCATCCTCCGCTATCAGCTTGACATAAGATCATTTGATGAGGTATCTGATGACGGAGAAGTTTACGAGGATTCTGATTAACGAAGCACTGCTCAAAGCTGCCAATATAAAAGGATGGTTGGAGATCCTATACGGCCCCTGAGGTAATGCATCTTCTCTTCCACTTTTCACCTTTTGGTTCCAAAAATAATTCGAAACGCTTTTGGTTTGGGTTTTGCCTATTTGTGCTGTCTCTTTCAGTTGGATTGAGATTGTTGGTAACGATAAGCTATTTATTGTTTTACTTGTTTAATCTTCCATGCAACTCTTTCATCTTAATCCTATCTTCTTGGAAGTGATTGGGCCTCTAGAATTTTTTTGTGTTTTCTTGGAACAAATGAGAGCACCATAGCTTAAACATAGGATGTTAATCTGAACCCTGTCACACCTGTGGCCACCTTTACCATTAACACTTGAGATAAACCAGGTAGCATGCTTCATCATTATGTGCTTTTATAGCCAAGAAAGCAAAGGGTGGGAAATTTTGTCTCAGATAATGCTATTAAGGTGTGGAGTGTTTGGTGGATGGGGCGAGTGTCTGCCTTTTTTTTTTTTTGGTATAGGTTAGGAATGACAGCAGGTCAAATATCTGGTTTTCTTT
Organism: Adansonia madagascariensis; assembly: GCA_038381835.1. Taxonomy (NCBI): domain Eukaryota; kingdom Viridiplantae; phylum Streptophyta; class Magnoliopsida; order Malvales; family Malvaceae; genus Adansonia; species Adansonia madagascariensis. Next base: position 12,193,213 of record JBBYHL010000020.1, read on the forward strand.
TAATATCTGAATCCAAATTCATGTAATTGTCATAAAATTAAAATCTATTTAGTATCTATATTAAATCTGGTATTATTATTTGAATCTGAATTAAACAACATTATCTATCAGATATTTAAATCCGTAAAATATTTAAATTCTAAGTAATAAAATTTTTTTTAATAAGAATATAAAATAAATTTAAAGGTATTTAACAACTTTCTGCTCTCTTAATAACCGCCATTCACTCTAGTTTCTACATTTGACCCTCATAAATACTCACCTGTCTCTCTCTATGCTTCCATCGAAATCAAAACAAGAAAAAATCTTTTGGGAGAGAACGGCATCGTTAAACAAGATCAAGACGGTGTGTGTGATGGCATCCCGTTTTACTAGGTTTTAAGCGATTTTTATTCAATTCTTACCGTTTTCGATTTTTTTAGTTATATGAATGTCACTAGCTGGTTCTTGATTGCCAGTTCTCGATTGAACTAATTGATCCTGTTCGATATTTTTATCATTGACTGAAACATAATTAAAAAAAGGTGATCCAATCATACGGTGACATCCATAGACTCTTAAATTAAAAAACACAGCAGTCTTTCCGTCTATTACTCCACCCGAATCTTCATTCCCATTATCACTTTGACATTGACCGGTCCTTTTGCTTGTGCATCTCCTGAGATGGAGCTAATTCGTAAATACAACTTTCCTAGCCGGTGATTTTCGCTACCAATTGACTTCAACGGTACGACGTCACCCTTTCTTATTCACTGCCTGGTTCGCTGCCTGGTTCCCCATCATAAGAGGCTCAAAGCCAGCCTACTTCCTCAAGTGAGCAGCACTGCTTGCATATGGCGTATAGTCGTGAGCTCTTAGCCAACCACAATATTGTTGGATATCATAATGCTTTTTCTTCCTAATTTCCATCCCTCTCATAATCAGACTCACAATGACCTATCAGCCAACATTCGTAGCAGAATGTAGGCATACGTTTATATACCCCCGCCGCCAGGCTCACAAACCATCGAGACGGTTTTGTTATGTCAATCTTGAGATTCTCAACTGGAACCCGCACAAACCCCGCCAAACTCTGAACTAGTAATATACGTACCCTTGCAAATGTCAAAATCTTATTGCCCATCATCCTTCTGCCATCACCTTGCTCCTCATTCCTAATAAGGGTAGTCCAAGCAGTACCCTAACCTGAAAGATTGCTCTATTTGCTACATTTCCATCACAATCTTTGGTACCTGGAAGGTGTTCGTCATGGCGGTCCATCCAGCCCCCCAAGCTCCTCATTCTTGCTTCAATTTTAAAAGAAGAAACTTTGTTGTTGCAAAAATCTAGACTTCATCTCCTTTGCCGGTTCCCGAGCTCCTTTGAAATGCTAATCATTGCATCCTTATTTTATATTAAAATGATAAAAATGTATATTAAAAATAATTTTTAAAAAATTATAAAAACTAATACCCGGCATAGCAGGGTATAATCTTTACCAGTTATATTATTATTATAAATGGTAGTATGATCTTTCGCATATACATGTGAAAAAATCATTTTTACGAAAGATAATGTACAAACTATAACCAACAAAAAAAGATTGTTAATGGGAGAAAAAGAAAAAAAGACTCAAGATTAACGTCAAATTATAGTCACCAGCAATGCTGAGGAAACTTTGAAAAAAAGGATATGGGGGAAAAGAAGAAAACGGTTTGGCTATTGGATTTCAGGGGTATTTGATTCCTTCTGTAGAACTAGTTTGCCTGACTCACTCCTTTTGAAAAGTTTTTCAACCACCTCATCCCAGTTAGTCCCCCTAGAACTTGACTCTGATTTAGCTTCCAGGCTATCTCCTTCGTCAGCTTGGGCAATCTCTATTTCTGTTTCCTCATTCTTGGTAGGTTCATCCGCCGTCGATACAGCGTGAGGGATATTCAAAGTCATAGCTCTTTCCAATGCATCTTTGTGTTCTTTCTCGATGGTCTGCAATCTCTCTAGTTTCTGTATTTTGGGAGGAACAGTCATTGTCTCTGGTTCTTTCTCCCTCATAATCTGGTAGGAACCAACAATTAGGCTAATGCCGATATCATGTTTGAAAGGTTAAAAGAGTATTATTGATAAATAATACATAGTACAACAAAGAAACTTAAACATTAACCAAAAAACGGAGATTACTATTTACTCACCTGCAAAGCCTTCTCTGCTTCCTTTTCTATCCAAATTATTCCATGATCAGATGTTGCGTTACAAGATAGGACAATATGTTCAAACCTCCCATCAACAGGAATTGCTGTTCTCACTTCTGGAGGAAACCTCCCACATCTACGGACTCAAATGACATAGCAACTTAATATCAAATAGATGAATCATATACTGTACACAAATTCGGCAATGTCCTTTAAAAAGAGACAACCTCACTATACTCAAGATAGGTAGTTTATCATTCAAGAAACAAGTAGTAGAATTTAAAAATTTCTCAATTACCAAAATTTATGAATCACATTGAAAAGAACATATAACGTAAACTACACTAATCGGCTACGATAGATTTTTCACTTTGCCATTTTAGTGATAACTCACCAAGAATTTCAAGCTTGGTTTCAGTAAACCAACAGCTTTCCAAGCACCAAGCCTTTAACAAAATCCACACAAACAATGAAGAAAAAGTCTTCACAAAGACAGATAGTGTTCTAGCCGAAATCCTATGCTAGTAGGATCTTCAAATGCTCTCTAGATTCTTCTCTCAATTTATTCTCAACAAAGAGATAAAAATAACTCAATTCAGAATAGATCAATTTTATTTATGTTGCGTCTTCACATGTCTAGAGGTGATGTCTTGAGTTTATATTTTGGATTACAATTCCCTACACTAAAACTGGAGTTTAGTAGCTCGACAAGCAGGATTAAAAAAACTACTACATGTCCCATTTACCATTTTTTATTTTCTTTAATATATTCTAAGGACATGGGGCAATTTCTTAATCGTTGTGAAGTTAAGAAGCTCCCCTACTAGTGCATGGGATAACGTGCCTGATACTTTCAATACTAATTGAAATATTCTCCCGATCACTTAAGGTGATTGAAATCCTATATCGATTATTTATGCATCTTCATATACCCCATGTTATGCCCAAAAGACACTAACTGAAGTATTCATGGCCAGGGCCACATAGTATTCTCAAATCAAGTTATGTGCTTTGAAGTTACTGTTGTAACAGGCATCCAGATGTTAGCTCAAGTTTATCAGATCAATTGATTGTTTCATAATAAAGAGTCTAACCATGTGGCGGTCTCAATAGCTTTTATCAATTTCCTTGATAATGCATCGACTAGGATCATTTAAAGAATATAACTTAGATTCAATGATAATCTCGTAATTATAAAATCCTTGTAATTCTCATGCAAAACCTTTATATTCCAAGAACTTTATCAACTAAGCATTAATAAAAATATAATTAAAACCTTATAGATAAATCCATGCCTTTACTAAATTCAAAAATCTAAAATATAACAATGTTTCTACGACAAACCCAATTGACCTTTAGGGATACACTAACAAACAACTGATCGGTAAGGAAACCTCTAACTAATGGAGGGGAGACAAAGGCTAAACACTCTTTGGTTGTGTGGCAAATTCATGAGATTGCAATTGTAAGAACTTTAAAGTCAACCGAGTAAATATAAATGATCAGCAACAGGTCAAGGAGTTGGTTCATTAAAATTCAATTTCTGAGTACAAAAGGAAACTGATTGCATCTGAGGAGAGCAAATGGAAAATCATTCACCTTATTTTATTTTATTTTATTTTTATAACAAATAACTCTAAGCTCGAACATAGCCAAAAACCAACAAGGGGAAAGATTCCTTTTATGTTTTGCAGAGCAATAAGGTCATCCAAACATTCACAAAATGCATTGGGTGATGCAAAGATCAAGAAGAGCCAAGAGTCTGAACATGTTGTTACCGGCAAAATTTTCTCTCCACAATATGATACATTCGTCCAGGAGCATAAAGTCTTCTTGGATCTCTAAGTTTTCTATCTTCTGGTATGAAGGTATCCCTCAAGCAAACAACAAATAACAAGCACGGCAAGCTGTCCAAAGCATCAAGCCCTGGTTTAAGGGATAATAAATAATAGTAGAAATAATAATTCACTGCACAAAGCATCCAAAGAAAGCTTGAAGAGAATAGTCAACGAAAAGGTGCAAAAAAAAAAAAAAAACACACTAACCAGAATATTGACTTGAAGATATCTTCCAAGGGGGTGGCTGTCCTAGGCAAGAAATCATCCTGGAAAGCAATTATAATTTCATTCTAAGCGGCCGGATTTTAACGATCTAAATTAACTGAATGAAGGTGATCAGGCAACATTACTAGTACCAAATAAGTGTATAAATGCAGGTGAAAAACATCGAGTATCAAATATAAAGCAAGAAAGAAACCAATATGGGAACTCTGCTACGAAATTCTCGAATCCTGACATGCAGTTGTTATTCATTCAATTACTTATTCCTTTCAATGTCACTCATCATATAGAAAATGTATAGTATTTAGCTGCTTTCACTATTCTGAATATCTACCAGCATGTGGTAAACATAGACTTCTTAACTATGAACAATTTGAACAGAAAAATTAAATGAAATCACCTGCAATACAATAGAGTGAATAACATCAGCATACTTGACAGCCAAGTTAAGTGACATACACCTCGCCGGCGCCACCGCATAGCACCTAATCTTACTCCGCGGAATCCCACCCAACCTATCCCTGTGATTGACCACCAGAATCGTCATCAACGCCGCCACGCCTGAACCCAACGAATGTCCAGCAAAAATCATCTGATATTCCTTCCCAGTCTCTTCCCAAACCCTCTTTAACGTCTCACTCTCCTCATTCAACAACCAAACCGCCGATTTCAACAGCCCGTGATGAACATAACCCCCATCAAACATTTGCATTCCTAACCTATTATCCAGAAGCAATTTATAGTCACTTTCTTTGACCAGGTTGAGTCCTCTAATTGCTACCACGATTTCCTTCCTGTCATGGTCGGCGTAGATAAGGTAAGGAGGAGCACGACCAAGGGTCTGTTCATAGGTGACGCGTTTCAAGACCCAGTCTGGGTTGAGTCTGTAGCCACCTTCGGGAGGGAACTGGGGGTGTGCGAGATCAGTTTCATAGACAGCTAGGATAATACGACAGATTCTTGGAACAGGTTCGAACTCGTCGGGTGTAGCTAATGGCCAGGTTTCACTGTCGTCAGAACCAACATAGGTACAGCGTTTCCATGCCCAATGCGAGCAGCCCAGACAAACTACGCATCCGACACCGCATGGGAGTGACATTTATGGTCGAATGAGACAAACGGTAACAGCTGTTACTAATCTCTCCAACAAAAGACGATGAAAATTGATGGAGATGTAGGAATGTGGTGGGGGTTAACAACGTCAGAAAGAAAGGAGGGGAAAGAAGAAAAGAAAAGAAATCACATGGAAAAGAAGATTCGGGACAGCCAGCGAGGGAATCACGCATGGGAGATGAAAACAGCTGATCTGATGACAAATAAAGTTAATTTTGGGAAGGGAATTTGGGTTTCGGACATCATCTACTAACTTTTGAACTTTTGTTACTGTTGAAGTTTGATTTGGTCCTACGTTAACGTTGGTGCTTGTCTTTGAGTTTGTGGGGTATTGATTGGATTCGGACTTTCAACATAAAATAAATCCGTTACGGCCTCATGGGTTTTTCCTTTTTTTTTCCTTTTTATATTTTTTTTGGGGTTCTTTTTAGTTAGATGTTTTAGCTTTGATAAAAGAAACAAGAATAGAACTTTATAAATCCAGAAATTTGCTCGAGATTTAGCTCAACTCCTTCAGCAAATCTTATTTAATTTAAACTTATTATCAAACAATATTATATTAATATAATCAAAATTAAATAAAATAATTATTTTATAGTAAAATATTTCGTGAATTACATCATGTTGAGTTTGAATTTGAAAAAAATTTGAGTCAAAATTTGATTAAAGTCAAGCAATTTAAATCATATTCAGATATAAATATAATATAATAATGTAGAAATAATATAAGAAAAAGCTTTAATTGAAATATTCTAAAATTACATTTTTGGTTCCATTTTTTTAAACAATTGATAAAAATTAAATGATTAAAATTTGAATGAAAGAAATTAAACAAAAATTAGTATATATAAATAGTAATACAAATTTATCTTATTTGAGTTATTC
>JBBYHL010000020.1:12214196-12244423 GCA_038381835.1 Adansonia madagascariensis
TTACAACTTATTCATATTGATCTCTTTGGTCCTACTAGGACATTAAGCTTAGGAGGTAAACAATATGGGTTTGTTATCATAGTTGATTACTCTAGGTTTACTTGGGTTCTCTTCTTAAGCTCTAAAGATGAAGCCTTAGAGAAATTTATTATTTTTTTTGCAAAATTATCCAAAACGAAAAAGTTTATTCTATTTCAAGTGTAAGAAGTGATCATGGAAAAGAATTTAAAAATCCTGGTTTTGAAAATTTTGTAATGAAAATGGCATTAGCCATAATTCTCGGCACTTAGAACTCCTCAACAAAATGGAGTTATTGAAAGGAAAAATAGAACCTTGAAAGAAATGGCTAGAACCATGCTTTGTGAAAATAATTTACCAAGATATTTTTAGACGAAAGCCATTAACACTTCTTGCTACATTATAAATAGAGCTAAGGTTAGGCCAATCCTAAAGAAAACTTCATATAAACTTTTTAAAGGAAGAAAACCTAACATTAGCTATTTTCATAGTTTTAGATGTAAATGTTTTGTACTAAATAATGGAAAGAATAATTTTTGTAAATTTGATGTAAAAAGTGATGAAGGAATTTTTCTCGGTTATTCAACAAATTCCAAAGGTTATAGAATGTTTAATAAGAGAACCTTGGTTGCTGAAGAGTCAATACGTGTTATATTTAATGAAGCTAACTCAACCTTGAGAAAGGTATCTCTTGATAATGATGATGTAGAGATTTACCAAGAACAAGTATCACATAAGGAGCAAGGACAAATAATATAAAATCAAGAAGCTTCAAAAAAGGAAGAACTACATGAGCCAACTCAAGTAGAAAGGGAAAGAAATCATGCTAGAGAGTTGACTTATGTCAAAGAAAGTGAGATAATTAGTGATCCTAAGCAAGGGGTAAGAACTAGATCACCTCTTAGAAATGCATGCAATTATGTAGCTTTTCTTTCACAAATTGAACCTAAGAATTTAGATGAGGCTCTAAAGGATGATAGTTGGATCATGGCCATGCAAGAGTAGTTAAACCAACTTAAAAAGAGCAAAGTTTGGAATTTAGTGGAAAGACCTAGTAATTATCCCATCGCAGGTACTAAATGGGTCTTTAGGAACAAACTTGATGAGCATGGAAACATAGTTAGAAATAAGGCTAGATTAGTAGCTAAAGGATATACTCAAGAAGAAGGAATTGATTTTGATGAGACTTATGCCCTCGTAGCTCGATTAGAGGCCATTGGAATACTTATAGCCTTTGCATGTTTTAACAATTTCAAGTTGTATCAAATGGATGTCAAAAGTGCATTTTTAAATGGTTTCATTAATGAGAAAGTTTATGTTGAGCAACCTTCCAGTTTTAAAAATCCTCATATCCCGATCATGTCTTTAAACTTTCAAAAGCTTTGTATGGACTAAAGTAAGCACCTAGGGCATGGCATGATAGGATATCAAAAGTTTTAACTGAAAAGGGTTTTAAAAAAGGCAATGTTAACAAAACTCTTTTTATAAAAGTAAAAAACAAGGACATTTTAGTGATTTATGTTGATGATATTATCTTTGGTGATACTAATGAATCTTTTTGTCAAGAATTTTCTAAGTTAATGCAAGATGAGTTCGAGATGAGCATGATGGGAGAATTAACATTTTTCTTAGGACTACAAGTTAAACAAACAAAAGATGACATCTTCATCAATCAAGCAAAGTATACTAAGGAATTACTCAAAAGGTTCAAAATGGATGAAGCAAAGCCTTGTTCCACACCTATGAGTACTTCAACAAAGCTTAAGAAGGATGAAGAAGGTAAAATTATTGATTCTAAACTGTATAGGTCTATGATAGGTTCATTGCTTTATTTTACCGTAAGTAGACCCGATAATATATGCTAGATATAAATCATCACTGAAGGAGTCACATCTAATTACCGTGAAAAGAATTTTTAGATATCTTAGAGGCACTCCCAATCTAGGCATATGGTGTCCAAAAGAATTATCTCTTACCTTACATGCTTATTCCGATGCGAATTTTGGTGGATGTAAAATTGATAGGAAAAGTACTTCCAAAATTTATCAATTTCTTAGAAATATGCTCATATCATGGTTCTCCAAGCAACAAAATAGTGTTGCTTTATCCACAATCAAAGCGGAGTACATATCCGCAGGGAGTTTTATGCCCAAATTTTATGGATAAAATAATAAATGGAGGATTTTGGCATTGCCATGGATCATATTCCAATTAAATGTGACAATATTAGCGCCATTTGTCTTACCAAAAATCTAATTCAACATTTTAAAACCAAGCATATAGAGATTACACATTACTTCATTAGAGATCATGTGCAAAAAGGTGATATAATGCTTGAATTCATTGATACCTTGCATTAACTAGCTGATATTTTTACTAAACTACTTGACAATGAATGCACCTTAAATTCATAAGTTGATAAAATTCTAATACTTTGCCTCAATATTGTTTGCATCATGCTTAGTTTGAAATGCTAGCTTTACATACCTATTAGTTTGATGATGTGTATTTGTATGACTTCTGATTCTTGGATGACTTTGTTATTTTTTGGTTAAATTTTGAATTGTTCATGCTAAATGATTTTGATGTGAAAATTTCGATTCAAGTTGCATTTTCAAAGAACAATTGGGTAAAAAATATGCTTAATTTAATATGATCTTAATGGAAATGACCCAATACTAGGCCATATGTATCGATACCAGTACATCCTTTTTCTCTGTATTAAGATCGGTTTTAAGGTATCGATACAAAACCCAGAATTGTTCATTATATCAATACTTGACTCTAAGTATCGATACCATGTATTGATACTCTCCAACTTGTATCGATACATATCACCTTATTCTATGTATTGACACCTAGTTCCTTGTATCGATATAAAACCCATAATTGTTCTTTTTATCGATACTGCCTCTTTTATATCGATACTCACTATTGATTTAAGACTCCTCGTGTATGAAATCTTATTTTTATTGAGCATTGTTCATCTTCTCCCCTAGCCTCATCTCCCTCACTTAACCTTCAATCATCAAACTCCATCTAATTTTCACTTTTCTCATAATCCTTAATCCAAAAACTGATTAATTTTATCACAATTCACCAATTCCATTTAAAATTCCACCCATTACCACCGAAAACCTCAAAAATTCAAAACCTCCCTTCACTCAAACCCTCACCATTTTCCTTTAAAATTCTATAAAATTTGTCTAAATCTATTCATAATTTTCTAGTTTTTTTCATTTTCAAGTCCTTCCTAACTCGATTGTTAAGATTGGTTGCAGATTTACTTGATACACTACATCACATTGCCACCATAACTTACAACCCACCACGTGCTTGACTTATTTCCTTAACTAGCCTTTCCTTATCACCTTACCCATGTTCCTCCACTCAACCTGCTATATTCAGAAACTTTCACCCTCATTGATGAACCTCATTGAAACTGAATCCCACTTTATTTGATACCCACCAAATCATATCAAACACTTCACTAACATCAATCCTCTCTTCTACTTGTCTGAACTAGTTTCCAGTTTTATCGTGTCACCACCTACTCAACAAAATTCCCCAACCACCTTCAAACACTATCATGCCTCCAAAGACCAAACAAATCGCCCGTCGTCAAAGACCTGTCACCTATGCTTCCACTTTTACCACTCATTAACCACTTTCAACCCAAACACAATCATTCTTTGACCTATGCTTTTGTGATACACGGGCTTGTGAGTGGTTCACTACCATCTATGCTTGTATGCCCATCTAACAATGTCGAGTTATCGGCTTCCACTTTCTCTGGTCCATTACTTATCCCTACTTTCAGCTTTTTGATACCTTCGAATAGACCAAATATCTTTCTCTCAACTTTTTGGTTTGCGAGAATCTTGTTCATGCATTCTTTAATAATGCCTCACTTATCATTGATGATCATGAATCATGTCATTGCTATTCGATCTTATCTTTTGGGACAAGAACCTGGCTTCTCTTGTGACTGCCTTTGGTTTCCCGAATGAAGGCGTAATAAATAAAGGTCTGACTCCTGCAACCTTGCGTATCTTGAACAACAAAGCCACTCTCCTTCCTCCTAGTGATCGCTTACTTCATTTTATCATTTCCCATGTGCTTTATCCATACGGCACCAAACACACCTCGATTAGCGATTTTGACTATTGGTGGCATATGATTCAAACCAAAAATCATCCAAACCAAGCATATTTTATCTTTACGGACCTTATTCTCTGTGTTTGTAGATGTCATAGCCTCTTCCATAGCATGGCATTGAGCTACTAATTCGACACTCAAGGTCTTAATCTTTCTTGCAACCCCATGATTATGGTATCTACTTACTGTTATATTGGTCACAAATCTATGGGGCTCGCCAGGTATGAAATTTAAGCTGCCAACTTTATTCCCAAGGCTCATCGACAACCACCTCCACTGTTTGAGCAATCGGATGTTCCCGCTCCTGATGATCATGATGATGATATAGAGCATGATGCACCTTCTCCACCCTCAGCTCTTGCCACCTCATCATCCGTACCCATAGACCTCTAACATATGTACGATCCCATCATAGGGTGTCTTGACACATAGGAATGACGCTTTGACTCTTGGGATCACCGATTCGATTCTATTGATGCTCGCCTTTCTAGTCTCAAGCATAGTCATCGGGTGTTAACCGAGCAATTCCATAGCTTCTCTATGGCCTTTCATCATGCACCACTGCAGATCCTCTAGTCGATGAAACTTATTACTCCACCCACTGCAGATCCTCCGGCCGATAAAACTTAGTCCTCTTAGGTTTATTTTAGGAAGACATTTAAGTTTTTCTTTAGGTTCGTTTGAACTACTTTTACTTATTTTGTTAACTCTATTTAATGTTTTCTTCTCAATGCATCATATTTGCTTGCATCTTATCCATTCCTTTGAATTGCTCGTTCTTGTGTTTTGATATAACAAAAAGAGGGAGAAATGTCATAAATTTGTAATGTTTTCTATGTCTTCCATGATATTATGCATAATGCAAAATATGTCTTTCATGAAAATATTATGCACTTAATCATGATTATATTGTCGTGTTGGAACCAAAATAACATGTTGATATTGAACAATTTTTTTTTACATGATGTAGCTTGAACTCTGAAAATCTTGGGCAATATTATCAATTTGAAATGTTGTAGCTTTAAAGGACCCTATTTGCTCAAATTAAAACTTTTGAAAACCATTGCTTTATTGAAATGGTGTTTTTCTTTAATCTCATAAACAAGCAAATTTATCTTAAGTTTTGTTATATCAAAAAGGGGGAGATTGTTAACTTTGAATACGGTTTTGATATAACAAACAACTTAAGCTAAATTAATTTACACTCAACTTGGTATTTATGTTAAAATTGAAAAACATTTTGAAAAGTACTAAGTTTGTATTTTCTCAATAATATATGTTCCAAAATGTATATTCATACTTAGAATATTCTTGAGATATGTTTGAGTTAATATCGAGTCACAAAAAATCATTTTACAAAGGATTTTAAAGGTATGTATCGATATAATGCATAAATGTATCGATACTATGCTTAAAACCTTCATTTGTATCTATATTTTTAAGCATGTATCTATATTTTTAAGCATGTATCCATACATCACAGTGAGTTTCGATACTCACTATATATGTATCGATACAATGCTTGACAGTAACCAAGGTTTGGTTAAAGCCCTCAAATGTATCGATACAGGTGTATCGTATCGATACAGCTTGGCAGGTATCGATACTTAGCTCCATGTATCGATACAACAAGCTGTAATGGTCACTTTTTTATTCTTGTATCGATATCATTGGTATTGTATCGATACCATAGCACAGGTCTAAATGGAAACAACCATTCATGAAGACTACAATGGTTCTCCAACCACCACATTAAATGCCTAACATCTATAAATTAATTTCAAAATATAAATAGAGTTTCTTAACAGCTGAAGAAGCATGAGATAAAAAGATCAATTAAGCATTGAACAACAAAAGCTCAAAAGTCTTCAAATTCTTCATTTTACTTGTATCAAATTTATACTCTTCCAAGTCTATTTGTATTTCATTCACCTTGTATTTAAATTCCAGCAAACATCCACCTACTAGATGTTTAATTTGTTTGCAAAATACTTATTCATATCACAAAAGGGGTTATGTGAAAGTGAGTGAAAATATTTGAGAATTTAGGATAGAATTCTCAAAGGGATTGAAATATTCTATCTAAGCCTTAAAAGATAAAGGTGTAAGGTTATAACTTAGCCTTAAAGGTAAACAATTTGATTAGTGAATTGTGGGAATCACCTTGGTAAGAAAGTACCAAGAAGAGAGGACGTAGGTGCCGAGTTCAAGGACTGAACCTTTATACATTAATTTTTTGTTTTTCTTACCCTTAACTCTTTTTTAATTTACTTCAAATTTATCAAGTTTTCATAAAATGAATTCACTGAACCAATCTTTTCTTTGAGCTAAGAAATAGCAATTCTTTATAAGCAATATATCAATATCAGACGTGACAAATAAATAAATAAATGGATTGAAACAAAACAATATGGAAAGACATTATATTCAGATGAATAACAATTCAACAACAGTATCAAAAAATTGCAATACCCAAACAAAATTAGTAAATAATCAAAATTGGGTTCAACCAGTGTTATATACAATTACGAAATCTATTAAAAAAATTTAAGGTTATAGTAAAACTTCCCAATTATGCATAATAGATCAAAACCAGATTCTTATTGAAACCAAAGATACATTTTTTTAGAACAAGACAGTATAAATCATAACACAAATTTAAGAGAAAAAATTTCCTAGAATTAGGTAGATTACGAATTTGTTAATGGAAACACAAACTAGCAACTATAAGTAGTATTGATTACACGATAAAAAATCAAAATTAACTAACGCTAATTCTTATGGATGCAATAATGCAGAATATAGAACCCAAAAGTTGTTAACTATCATAAAGAACATCCATTATACAAAAATGGTATGTTAAAAATATACCAAATTTCATCTTAAGATTGTTGGTCGCTAATGATATTGCATTTGTTGGTCGCTAATGATATTGCGTACACGAACAAATGATTACATGTACATATTTAAAATAAATAAAATAAACTAATTATTCAAACAACAAAAATAGAAAGTTTGGTTTTATGAAATCTTAAGAACTGATTGAGTCAAGATTTGGAACCTTTGACCTAAAAACAAAATTTGCTTACCTCTCAGGTGCTTGATAGTATCCATAACTCATCTTTCAAGCCTCTTTAATCACGTTATTAGTCGACTTACCTATGATAACACCATGAATCAAAAAGTGTGTTGAACTCTCTCAAAAGATAGGTGTAGGACTGATGTAGATGATGGGAGGAAGGGAAGAAAAATGTGTTTTTTATGCTAAAAAAAGATCTCTAAATGGTTTCCACTTTTTTCCATATGTTGCGAATGGTTACAACCAGTCAAAAAACCCTTCCAGAAAATAAGGATAACCTATTCTAAAATTCAAAAATTAAATTGTTTAGATAAGGAATATCTTATTAGGACTAAGTCAAAATTCGGTTAGGTTGGGCTTAACACTAACGAGCTAGGCTTAAAAAATATAAGGTCTACTTAACATTTAACTTAAAACTCGACCTGGCTCACACACATGCCAACAACCAAATTTTTTTCCTTTTCAAGTAGGCATTATGAGAACAATTTCTCATTCACCACAGATATCAATCATGTAACTTATTTATGAATCATGTATCTACGTACGATAACATATGTATTGGTATACATACTTCATACTTATACACAAATAATGAGCAACTAATTTCCAATAATGGCTTGGGAGATATTTGTATGAAATGGTAATATTATCGTTTTTCAATGATTTGATTAGGAAAGTAATCCCATAGCCTTTGGGATTCTTCTACCCTGCAAATAGGAGATGGTAAACTTGCTTTTGTATACTAGCATGTGTGGTAAGGTTATTCTGAGTAACAACGTGTCTGCAATTTTCCACTGCTTTGAAAAGGCTTTTTCACAATCCCCTATTAGACTTCTTGCTTAGAGAATGGTAGCTATCATGGTAGGTTTTTTTTTTATTTGAAAATTGCCTTGTTTCGTTCAATCTAAATACTCTATAAGATACAAGCAAATCTTTTGGAAATCCAGAGGCTATTGTAAGACTTATTATCACTAGATAGGATCCATGTTTTTATCCAATAAGCAATGTTAAGATTTTGAAAAACATCTGTATGGATTCCCAGTTTGTAGACAATTAATTTTGTATAAAATTTTCCTTAGTAATCCCTAAATATTTAAGATCAAGAACCTAGTGGCCGCTTCCAAGGGGGTCGACCTTCTCCATGAGGGCATTTTTAAGACCTATTTGATAAGGTCTAAATGACCGCTCATGCATGCAATAGAAAATTGCCATTTCAGGGGCCATAGAGAATAAATCTAAAATAAAAATGATGAATGTTAAGGTAAGAAAATTAGTTTTGAAATTTATCATTTATCATTTTGAAATTTATTTTTGGATATGATGTTATGATCAAAATTTTCATTTTAGGGATTTTTTGAGATGTTTTTGTGAAATTTTAGGAGTTGACCGTCGTATATTTTTATTAATACCCGTGTAATATTTATCTCGATACTAACTCTAAAAAATCTAAAATGTTCAATAGAAAAATCCGTATTAGAATTTTATACCATGAGGTGTCAAGTTGTCCAATTATTGATTAATTTTGAATTTTCACTATATCGCAATTGTCATACTCATAAAATTTTTCGATAAAATCGATTAATATTTTGAGTAATGTATTGAATTTAATTCATTTTTATAAATTTGAATGTATTTTTAAAATTTTTTTATCTTCAAAATATAAACTTTTTTATCTATTTTTTGTAAAAATTTTAGAGTTTAGAATTTTAAATATTTTCATATATTTCAATAAAATAGCTTGGATATAGCTTTTTAAAATTTCGATTCATTTTTATTAAAAATTAATTTTCTTTCGTAAGGATTTTTCTTGTAAAATTTTATGAGTTTAGAATTTTTAATTGCCTTTTTTCTGCACATAAAATTTTTCGAAAATTCATTTGAGAATTTTTATATGGAAACTTCATTAATTTTATATTTAATAGGCCAAAATTTATTTTTTTTCCATTTCATGGGCCTTAAAACCTATTATTTTTCTAATGGGTCCAATAAACCCATTAACTTTTCAACAAACTCAATAAGCCCATTTTGGTCACGTAACAAGCCCAACAAGCTTATTTTGATTTTCCAATAGGCCCATTATATGTCTAACCAAGCCACATAAGCTTATTTTATACCCTACAACAAACCTCTTTAAATTTTTCAACAAAGCCCACTAATTTTTTTTTCTTAAATTTTTATTTTTATTAATTATTTTGGGTTCAAATTTTTATATGTATACTCAATTGGACCTCCCATTTGATTAAATTCTTGATTGAATTTATTATGTAAAATTTTATTTCTTAAATACATAATTTTAATTTTTCATGATTTAATCCTTCTAATTCATTTTTATCTAGTTAAGATTTTTTTAATTAATTATTAAACATATATATTAGGTTTATGACTCAGCCATGATGACTAACACCAAAAGACAAAATATATTAATTTATATTTATCTAAACCAAAAATATCCATTAATGGATAAAAATTAAAAAAAAAAAAAGAAAAAAGAGAAGGCCATCGGCCAAGGGACAGTTTCTATCCCTTGGCCAAATCCTTCCCCTAGGATGGTTCATTTTGGAAGCTTCATGCTTCCGTAGCAAAAATAGCAAAAATTTCTTAAACATTTTCAAATATTTCCAAGTTTCCAAGCTTTTAAAGGTAGTTTTACTTGGAAAACCTTGATTTTGTTTATTCCATTTGTATTTCTTCTTTTCAATGAGTTTAATGATCATTTGTGCTCATGGGTTTTGATCGTTGCTGGAAGTTTAAGTGTTGAAAGCCATGAAAAATTTTCCTGATTTAGTTGTTAAATTTAATTTTTCTTAAAAAAAAAAGTTTGATTTTCATCAAGAAAACATGTTTATATGTTTATTTTCACGTGAATTGTTGATAAAGTATGCTTATATGTTTATTTTGTTCATAGCTTCATGTATATTGTTGATGATTTGAACTTGCTAGAAGTTAGGATTTATGTTTATGTCAAAAAAAAAATAAAAATTTTCTTGGTTGATTGAGCTTGGTCGAAAATGATTGTGGCCTTTGGGTAAGTCTTCATTTGTGTTTTAATGATATTTTAGACTATTTTGTAAAGTTCTAAAGTTGTAGGGGTCTAAAAATAAATTTCTCAAAATTTTCTGAGGCCTCAGATAGGTATTTCCAAGCTTGGCCAAATCTTGTATGTATGATTTGGTGAATTTTTTTGACTTTTTGGTGCTATTTTATAATTTTGGGAAATATAAAGACTAAATTACAAAAGTTGCAAAAATTTTTCCAAGGCCATATAAGCTTGGCCAAATGCTTGGTATGACCTTTAAGGGTGTTTTCATGTATATTTTGATATTTTTAAGTATGTTTCATGCATTTGTAACCTTTTAGGGGCCTTTTGCAGCTTTGGGAAGTTTAAGGATATATTTGCAAAAATTGGAACAAAATTGTTCCAAGGTCAAAAGTACTTGGCTAAATGGTTGTAATATTTTTGGTGGATGTCCCATGTTGATTTTAATATGTTTGATGATTGATTACGCATTTTATTTCATTTAGGGACCATTTTGTAAAATTAGAAAAGTTTATAGTCCATTTAGTTAAATCTTGTATTTTAGGGTTAAAAAGGTCATTTCTAACATTAAATTACCTATTTTAGGAACACCTTGTATTTTGGTCATTTTAGGAACATTTCTAGCACTGTTAGCCATTTTGGGCTAATATGCAATTTTGAGACATTTAGGGACCTATTAGCAATTTTTGCATTTCAAGTCAAATTTGATGTCTAAGTTACCCACCAAGGGTATGATAGTCATATCATTATTAAGTCCTCTAGTATTACTAGGATACTTTCACATTGAGGGTACACCTTATGGACATTTTAGTAATTTACCTTAAAATAAAATCTTTTATGATCACCGAGATATTGATATGTCAAAGGTGCATAATAAGGATAGGTTTGTCCTTTTATAATGATATCGAGTTTTTTTATGATTATCGGGATATTGAAATGTCAAAGATAGACCTTATAGACATTTTAGTAATTTATATTAAAACCAAGTCCTTTGTGATCACCGAAATGCTTTCATGTTGAAGGTGCGTAGTAGGAATAGGTTTATCTTTTCATGGTGATATCAAGTCTTTTAGGGTTATCGAGATACTTTCACGTCAAAGGCAAACCTTAGGGACATTTTGTAATTTACATTAAAGCTAAGTCTTATGTGATTACCAAGATGCTCTGATGTCAAAAGTGTGCGTTAGGAATAAATTTGTCCTTTTATGATATCATCGAGTCCTTTAGGGTTATTGGGATACTTTTATGTCAAGGTATACCTTAGGAACATTTTAGTAAGTTACCTTAGAGTCAAGTCTTTTAAGGTCATCAGGGTACTCCCATGTCAAAGGTGTACTTTAGGGGATTTTTAGGTCTTTTCGACCAAGTCCAAGTCTTACGATAAATTGCTATTATTTTTTATGTAATAGGAAATTTTAAAAAACAAATCAAGGCAATATACCCTAATTGAAATAACCCATAGGTGTGCCTTATAGAATATGGAAGTCACCTCACCAATTATTTTAAATGAAGGTAGACCCTCCTTAAAATCAAGAAAATTGAGATTTTTTTTTAATTTCATAAAAATAAAACCTTTCGTATTCTTCCAGCACTTTAGTGGGGTGCGAAAGATATTTTGATTTTTAAAACCTTTCGTATTCCTTTTGCTCTTTGGAGAGGTACGAAAGATAATGATAAAACCTGAGATATTTTGATTTTTAAAACCTTTCGTATTCCTTTTGCTCTTTGGTGAGGTACAAAAGATAATGATAAAACATTTTGTATTTTTTCAGTCCTCCAATAAGGTGCGAAAGATATTTTTATTTTCAAAAATATTAAAAACTTAATTTTCTCAAACATAATAATAAATTTGGGATTTAGAAAATTTAGGAATATGGAATTATAATTAAATATCAGACATTGAAACCAGAATAAAATCAAAATTTATGTTAACATGTAATTAATAAAGTACTGATTTTCCAACATTATAAAAGGGATCAATCTTTAATCGTGATTGTAACTGACTTTTGAACCCTTTCAAGTGATCTTTGGAATGAATGTAGACCTCGGAGTTTGTTGTAGTGTGTTTCGTAACACTCAAAATATAAACTTCGATAGGTGACCAATCTTACTTAACCAAAATAGATTGGTGGTAACTCCAAAACAAATGATCATTTCATAACAACTATTTAGGCTAAGTCAAATGAAGGATTCATTTCGATGACTCAGTGCCCAAAAGTGAAAAAATAATAGTAAATAAAATAATGATGATATACATATACATACAGACAAGGGGTGCACCAGCTTTTTTAAGTTCGATAGTTAGGATTCGTATCCTAACCTTGTTGCGACATCGTTCAGCACTTAGCCATATAGCTATGGCAAAGGTGCATTTAATGAAAAGGTGGTTTAGAGTTTCTTTCCCATTGTTGCACAAATAACATTGCTCATCACCTTTGTTAATTCTGTTGTTTAAGTTCTACTTTGCTTGGTAGTCAGTTTGTGCAAATCTTCCATAGGAAAAGAACAATTTTGCAAAGATGTTTCATAGACCACAATCTACTCAAAATTTCCTAGGCCATTATTTAGTGAAATTCTGATTTCTATCAACAAGTTGGCTTGAAATCGAAAGATGATGAGTGGACTTGACTAAGAAATTTGCTGAAAAGGTATGCTTCCATATGATTTAATCCTCTCTACCAAAAAAGGATGTTGGTTTTCTTATTGTTTCGTTCAAAGTGAGTTGGTGCAGGGAGGTTTCAGCAGCATTAATATTCCACATTCTTCCATTGCACTGAATGAGATCCTTGACACATAAATGGGATTCCAACGTAGGAGCCCTATAATAAGGTCTAAGAATGGGAATTTTACCTTTTTGTATTATAGCGGAGTCACCACTACAAAATTGCCATTCCAGACCTTTAACACATAGCTCTCAGCTACAAAGATTACTTTTCCAAGCCCATAAGTCACCAAATTGGACTTGGGTTCGCATACAATTGTATTTCCTCAAAGTGTCATCAAGTAACTATCATCTTTTCAAACCATTTATCATGCTTGTGTTAGCAAGGAGTGCTTGATGCATATTTTTTGGTCTCCTAAATCCTAGTCCTCCTATTCTTTTTGGTTTGCAGAGATAGTCCCATCTTTTACAATGCAACTTCTTCTCATCCTCTTTGTGCACCCACCAAAAATTTCTCAAAATATTGCCGACAAAAAGAAAAATTTAATGATATTAGTTACAGCCTTATAGGTACCATAATTACCAAAATAGGTATTTTTAGAATAAAAATATTACATTGACAATTTTAATAAACTTTAAAAATTATTTGTGATATTATCCCTTGAAAAACATCGATAGTTATTTTACATATGACAGTAAAAAAAAAAAAAACTTCACAAGTCGGTATTTTTTTTTTACTGTTAATATATGAGATAATTATTAAAAATATACCGTATTTATAAAAAACTAAAGCAATATATTTTTTTTGTTCTTTGGGCACGCATCGTAATAAATATCTTGCACTAGATATACTTCATGAACATAGAATGCAGGCAATATTTTTTCCCATGTAAAGTTCATTTTTTCTTATGTGTTTTTGTCCATATAACACTTTATTTTTTTTTCTTCCTGACCTTTATACCCATGTTATTTAGTTGTTAGACAAAAAAAAGATAACGCTTTTAAAAAATACTGATATCGTATAGCGATACAAAAATTAAATATCACACGAATAAAATCATATAAATGAAAATAGATATTTTTTATAAAAAATATAACAATATAATACTGCAATAAATAAAATAAAAGTATATGGATATAAGTTCGAGCATGAAAGATTAAACGTCACACAGAATAAAAATACAGTGACGAAAGTAATTTTTTTTTTCTTTTTTCATTTGCGATGATGTCGAGGGGTTCAGAACACATTTCTGAGAGAAACAATCTTTTAGTTGTAAAAAAAAAAAAAACAATATTTTTAATCCGGGAAATCTGGCGGTTGAGTTCAGCGGACCGCACAAAAAACGGCACTAGAATAGATTTGATAAAAACTTCCCGCAAATCCAATCTGAAAAGAATAACGATTTTGATGAGATCTTAGCGAAGTCCGTGGCTCATCCATATTTTACTTTTGCACAAAATTGAACAGGCCACTCTTCCTAAACCCACCAGTTTACCGTGTCCAAAACAAGGGGGGGGGGGGGGGAACTCCCTGTGACCCACCTTTTCTACTCTCAAAATTTGCTTAAATAAATTGCACAAGATCCCCAAATACAACTATCACCAGCCTACAAGAAAAATTACACTCCATACCATAACTTCGATCAATACTAAAATGCTAGTAAAACCTCCCCTGCCATAAAAATTTCGACCAGGTGAATCCGAAGAACTCGTAGAATTCATGGATGGTGCTGTTATATTTACCGTGGTTCCATTCCTGCCAAGGCTGCATCATGCATCAACAAATAATAAATCAGATGAGTTTTTGACTATTAGTTCATGACAAGGACAAGTTTTTAACATGTTCATTTTATGCAACGAGTAAAAACTCTAAGCCAAAGAAGTAAATTTTTTTACCTTCCTGGAAAAATACAAGAACCATGACCTGTATAAGAAACAAACTGGTATTAGTTTCCTTCAAATTTAAGCACTAATGTAGTAAACACAAGCTTTCAATATATTAGTTCTATGCATGCTCTCTATTCATCTTACTTGGATCTGTTGTTGTAATATCTGCAACCCCATTGAAGTTGCATGCATCAGAAGTCTTCCCCATCCGGTGATAGTAAGTGTCAAATGCATAAGTTGCATGTGCAATCACATTATCTGGCTCATAACATGGTTTTCCTTGCAACAATGGTGAACAATCCACCTTTCCAGGTCCACACGCCCAATCTAAAGCAGCCTGCAACATCTTCGGATCAGAACCTTCCTTTGCAGTACAATAAGTTTGATTAGTAGTATCATTTGCTAACAACGACCCCGACCCCGTCAACCGTAATATATAAATAGGGTCACCATTTGCATCAAACAAACCCCAATTCTTCTCTGAGATTGGCCCTGGTTTCATGTCCTCATTATAGAGCTCATAGATGTAAGTACTGACGGCAATTCCAGGGCGTTTAGGAGTTCCAGTTTTGTTTATCACATGGCGGATCAAGTTGCTGTTGTAAGTGTTGGCATTCTCTATTGTTGCATCCGGCTCATTGGAATCACCTTTCGATGGCCAGCCAGTTTCAGTCACTATAACAGGAATGTTAGTGAAGTTCAGAAAAGCCATGGCGAAGTATGCAGCATCAACCATAGCATCAAAGACATTGGAGTAGTGGACAAGTGTGTTTGCATCAACAGCTTCTTTGGTTGGAGAGAGAGGCTTGAAGAGAGCATAGTCCAGTGGAATCACACCATTTGATTGCATATAGTCATAGTAAGGGTATATATTAAGCATGAGATATGAGCCTGTCGACTGCAAGAAATTAAGCATAGGGACCAAAACCGGATTCCATGAGCGATTGAAGAAGGCTTGGGAAGGTGGGAAAGAATCCAGGATTATGGAGGAAGCAAGAGGTGATGAAACTTTGATTTGGTTGTCTAAATTGGATGCTACAAGGGCCGAGTGAATGTACTTCATGGCATTCACAAGGACAGGTGCTGCATTAGGAAGAGTCGTCAAAACCTCAGAACCAACACAAATTGCTGTGATGTTGGTTGCTGGATAATGTGCTACGACGTTCCGGGAGACCCAATTGGCTGCTGTGGAATTTGATTGCCCAATGCCAAGAAGTTGCTCATTGGGAATCGAAACCATAACTCGAATGCCAGTATTTGCAAGAGCGACCAGCATGCCTCGGTCAGCATCGTATAGTCTAACATGTCGGATTTGCTGAGCTTTAAGAAGAGCAACCACTTGAGTTGGGTGTGGCATGTCTGATAGGTCAGTTCCTATATTCACCCCAATATATGGGTCTGCAACAACATTAGACAAACAATTACAACAGATTTTCCATTACCACATTGATTTGGCAGCTAATTGTTGTCCATTAATTTTAGCTCCCACAAAAGACTTCAACGATTCAGTAGAATTCCAACACAGAAACTTCTCCAGGTAAACTCTCAGGTAAAAAAATTATATAAACATTGGTGCTTGCTAAATACATCAAAAAGATTGAAAAAAAGCTAATGGAGCATGTCGTGTTCCCCATGCTAAGCCCAACAAAATTTTCTAATATTTAGGCAAAATTACCCCGATCCTTTGACTTTTGACCATTTTTTTCACTGCCAAGACAAACGGTAATGCCACTCACTTCCCAAGACTTTCATTAAAAAAAAAAAAAAAAAAAAAAAAACTAAAATGAACCAATGAAATGACCTCTAGGATCTAAGCCGGTGGACAATATCAGAGCTACCTAGGTTTTGGGTTTTCGTTTTCCTTACTTAAATTCAACAAAAGAATGTAGTAGTACTGGAAAATATGTAAAAAGTTAGGGGCAACTTTCCTTAAATGCCAGCATGAAAGCTGGCTTCCACATTATACACAGAAAAATCTATGGCCCGCATTAAAATAATTGAGTATCCCATTTTAAATAGGGTTATATTTATATACCTTTCTTTCCAGGAGAGTTATCAGTTTCATGCTTGTTTTTTCTTTCTCATTAGCTGACAAGTAGGGCATACATTTTTATTTTTTTAATATTTTTTGTTTCTCTTTAACACCGCCCAACTTCCCTTCAGTCCTTAGTTATTCCTCAATTTAATGCTTCCAACAAACTAAATTCCCGAAGGCCAAAAATAAGAAGAAAAGAATTTCAAGACAGTAGAAAACTCAAAACACTTTTTCTAAGACATGTTTTAACTCTTCAAAGTTACTTTCAGTTCATGTTCATCAGATTTCTAGCATTAAAAAATAACTGAAAAAGGACAAAAAAAAAAGAATTTCCGGACAGCAGATTGAAAAGCAATTCAAGCACATTCGTTAAAGAATCAAGTCTATCAGGATACTCAGAAGTTTTAGTTGCCAAATCCCTTTAAATGAACTCTCAAACAAAGATTGAGAAAGGAGAAGAGACAGACAAAAGAGCTTACCTTCATCAGCTGTTGCTTGAGAAACGACTAAAAGAAGAAGAAGAATAAGCAAAGCCATAGAAAGGATTCTGATGAAACAAATGAGAGCCAGGACTGAAGAAAAGAGAAGAGAGAAAGAAAGAAAGAAAAGAGTGAGCTTGTGGAAAAATGGAAACAACTGGAAACAAGTAGAAAACAAAGTGGGGCAAAGTTGTAAGAAAATAAGAGAGAGGTGCTGAGGGAGGGGAGAGCTAATATAAGTGCAAGGCTATGGCTTATAAATGTGAAAGTGGAAAAGATCAAAAGTAAACGACAATTGCTGCATCTGTGTTATTTTTTGTTTATTTTTGAAGTACTTTTTATAAAATTTGATTTGTATTATATAATTTTTAAAATATTTTTATATTAATATTATATTATATTTTATAATTATATCTAGTATTATATGATATAAAT
Source organism: Adansonia madagascariensis (assembly GCA_038381835.1). NCBI lineage: Eukaryota > Viridiplantae > Streptophyta > Magnoliopsida > Malvales > Malvaceae > Adansonia > Adansonia madagascariensis. The sequence goes on from JBBYHL010000020.1 coordinate 12,231,987, forward strand.
AAAAAGCAAAAATAAAGTGAAGAAGTGGGGTAAAGCTAAGTAGGAACAAAAGACATGAAGTAAACACCAAACTGTCATAAAACATGTCATAAATTTGACAGCAGATGAACGGCTGATATCATCTGCAACGAGTTAGACAATTGCATGCAACAAATAATGGACAGTATCTTGAGTACTTTTTGTTAATAAAAAAACCAAACACAAGGGCTGAGGCTGCAAGTTACCTTTTTCCTTCTTTGGTATTTGGATTTTATTTCAATTTTTGTTGGATTTAGCCGTTGCAGCTTACGTTACATTTATAGGCCTTTTTACAGGTTTTGGATATAGGAATGACAGAGGATCCATTATCGATAATTTTTAAAATAATCGAATCTAAATTTATTTATTATTTAAATATTATTTTATAAATTTAAATTTAATTTAAATAATAATATTTATAATATTTAAATTTATTAAATATTTAAATTTATTCAATCAATTAATTAAAGATAAAAATATAAAATTAAATAAAAATTAAATATATAGATGGATGTTGGATTTAAATATTTGAATCTATTATTTGTATAAATAAAATGATGTGGATAACCAACACTATTTGTACCATAATAGATATATAAAGATTTATAGCCAAATTTGCTCTATATCCACCCAAATAGCAAATCTAATATCTAAATCCAAAATTATCTGAATATAAAAAAAAAAATTGAATAATGTCGAATATCTAATTTTTTATTATCTATTGGCATCCCTTGATTCGCACCTATCAGATGCCAGTCGAATTTTAACATGACGATAATGATAGTTAAAAAAAACAAATATTTGATACAATTTGATTTGATTTTGCGATTTTAGATATTGACAATTCAAATAATTTTTAACATTGTATATTAGATTTAAAGTTTATGGTAGATTTGGAGTGAATTCGTATAGGAAAGTTTGGATATATGGTATCCAAATTTGCTTTTTTTATTCAAATAGTTTTAGATATTCGAATTCGTAATTCGAATTTACTTTATATAAACAAATATTATCAGATATTAGAATTCGATATCCACTTAAATATATGTACAATACAAAAAAAAAAATTATATACTTGTGTAGAGATTTGAATTTTGTTGTGCAAATCTTACGTATCAAAATTGCATATATTTAACCAATCTAGATATCCAATAAATATTATTTTTCAGTTGAATTCAGATTTGAATTACAATATTTAGATAATAAACAAATTCAAACTAATTCCATTGTCATATATATTAATCAAATTTAAATTTAACTATTTTAAAAGTCATAAATATTCGATCCATTGTTCCTTAAATTAAAAGGATATGAGTCACTGAGACAAGGTGTGTAGTTCTGGGTTTGTGGGGTACCCTTTGCTTAGATAAAAAAAGGGGCAGAATATACTGCAATAGGGGACAACAAAGGTATCCTATCAGCTGGCTCAACGGTCATATTTTTTCCTTAACCTTGGAAATGATTATGGTTATTTACATATAATAAAAGGAGATTCTTCACCTTTTACCCTTAATAATAACTGATTAGTTATTTTTTCTGTGCTTTTGGTTTAGAATAATTTTAGAAGTAAAAGGAATATACAGTTAGTAGTATTATGAAAGGATTATTATTTACTATATTGATAGTGGAGTTTTTTTTTTTAACTCTATAAGCAGGGTTAAAGCATTATCATATGTCTTATTTATTTGTTTTTTTTTCAAATATACATTTAAGATACATGGCAATATTTAAACTTACTTTTAAAATCAAAAAAATTTCATTACCAATATACCAAATAATTGTTCATTATAAAATTTGTAAGATAATTGAAAGTGCGAGTAATTATATCTTTTGATATCAGCTAAAGTATTATGGTATGCATCAAAGAGTGGGTATGCTATTTTTGAAAAAAGTATCTCGATAGCCTTTTTGTAAATTCACTAATGGAATTAGTGTTCTTAAATTGTGAATATAGATAGTATGTAGAGGTGGCATCCAATTGTATGGATTTGTCAATCCAAAGGCAAATAAATTTAAAAATTTATCGAGAAAAAAAATCAAAGAACTGAGTTTGAAAAAAATTCAAACTCAATATTCTATCCTTGAAAGTAGTTTGAACTCAAAGTAATCCAAAAATTGTAGTAATATGAACTCCAAACCGTTTTGAAACTCATAAAAACTCAATATTTAAATTGAAAAGATTGAACCATAATTAATTAGCTACTAATCAAACTAACGGGAATTTGATTATAAAATTATTTAAGGTTGAAATAATTTTTAAAATGATTCAAAATTATTTGAATTTGAAATAATCTAAACATAACGACAATCATTGATAAGATCCAAAAATGTGCAATGGGAAATATTAACCAGACATTGGTTAAAGTTTTATATGTATAAAGAAAATTATATCTAATGCATTCTTTTTTTTTAATTCAAAAAAATAATATATTAAATAAAAAATTTTAATATAGATTGTTGGGTGTGGTAATATGAGAGTGAGTTATATTACATGGAAGAATTTTGCTCTTGGAAAGCCAAAAATGTGCAAAAACACTCAATTAGTGCAAAGGAGAATAAATTTGGTTGTGACATCAGCGTTTAAGGCATCCAATATTTAGTTATATAAAACACTTGTTTCTTGACATATTTTCAGATGCGCACAACTTTAACTTCAAATTTAAGACTTGCACTTTAGCTAAAAGTCATTGTGTACCTTTTCTAATAAGTTTTAATAAAAGTGATACTTCATTTTCTTTCATTCATTAAGATGTTGGAGAACCCTTTGCATCACAACCGCCTCTAGTATTCATTGGTGTTGGTATATGTCCCAGAGTCAATTGGCTTGAATGAGGTATACAATAGTATATAATGCAAACTAAACACTTATGTCAGTGATTCAAGGTTTTCCTTTATGTTAGTGGCATGACTAGCAGTCGTGCAAATACAATGGCCTTGCAGAATTAGTAATGAGTTACAACAATGAGATCTTTGTGCATCAAAGCTGCGTTTTTAAAAGCATTCCTAGTCATCATATTGTCAAGACAGGCATTGACAATGCACAAAGACTAGCATATGCTAAGCCTTGAAGCGTTTGATGCATGCAACCCTTTGATCTCATTAAAGTTGAAGTGTAGAGATAATTGGGCATAGCTATGGGTGCTTGTTTTATGGAAACAAGTTCACTGAACATGGCACGTATGATAACTCCATTTGGTATAAGTCACTCAAGTGTCAATGAAAGATTTTATCATGTGCCAACCTTGTATATTATTCTTCAAACTTGTGATATTAGGTCACTTTTTATAAGGAGTGTCATATTAGATTTATCTAAAAGGATTCCACAATGGATATATGCTTAATATAGGGTACGCTATGTATGACATGAATCATATGGTGGATGAATGAGTGATTCAGAGAGGATTCACTACTTCAAGTAACATTGGAAATATATCTCATATGTCCTTGACTTTGGTTAACTTAAAGTCGTTGGCCAATGCATGATGGATTTAGGAGAAATTATTTCTCTAAATTTATAAGTTTAACCAAAAACTACAAGAACTAAAATGGATTGATATATGAGTAGATACTGCACCATGCTAATACTTTTTTTGAAATACTTAATGAAAGGACCAAAGTATACTAAAAGGATGGTTACTTAAAGATTTTTTAAAGAAGCCATATTGACTCTTCTTACATATTAGGTGACCATGATGATCATTGTCTATAAATATAAAAGCACTTATATTTATTGATGTTATGATGGTAATCTAATAGGTCACACACAATAAGATGGCCTATTAGATTAAATCTGGGATTTAATTAAGCATGGCTTAATATAATAAAAGGTATAATGATGGGAACTTAATTGAATAAGTTCAATTAAGAATAATTTAAGACATAAATTAGATTTATGAATTCTATTTAAAGATGTCTTAATATGGCAATAAAGATAAGAATATTTTATCAAGATAATGTCTATTTGTAGACATGGTTTTAGGGATTTTTTTAAATAAAGCCAAATAATTGTATTTTGGAAGATTATACAATTATTTGTTAATTATTTAATAAATTATTTAATATTATTTACATAAAGTAAAAATTATTTTACTTAGGCTAGAAAATTTAAATATAAATCAAATTATGTAACATGTAAATTTAAAGGTTAGGTCTTAATTATCAAGTCAAGAGGGTTTAGTTATGAACTACTCTAAGTTGGGCTTACTAATGGGCTAGGTGTATGGAATAGCTATCTTTGGTGTGCTATTGGGTTAAAATATTAATAAATTACTATTAAAGCCTAATCTTAAATAAGCTAATTAAAATAGTTTTAATTGGGCTCCAAGAAATACTCTAAAGTGGGGCCACCTTTCAAGTATGTTAGTAATGGGCTCAGTTGACCCATTAGTCAAGCCTAACCTAGGCCAGGGTGTATTTAAATATATTATTAAGGCTTTTTAGTTGATAAAGAGAATAAGAGAAACCCTAAGCACCAATCTTTAGACTTTTTGAAATAGGTTTGGCACAACATTTGTCTTCCCTAAGCTTTTTTTATGCAACAATGGTTTTTTTGAGTGTTCTTGAATTGTTCTTGATACAAAAATAATATAAAATAGTTTTTAGTATTTAGAGATTATTTCTTCACAAATGTTGTGAAATTGGCCAAATCTTGAAGCCCTACTTTTGTAAGCCTCCTTTATGTAGATTAGAATTTTAAGTGATTTAAAAGTATTTTTGATAATTATGAAGGTGGAAAATTAGTTTTCTATCTTCATGGAATCAACCAAAATAAAAAATTACGATTTTTGGATTCATTTATTAGCATCTACGAAAAATAGCTACTTTCCTATGAAGCTGTTTCTCTCTTTTTTTGGCACAATAGGTAAGAGAGTTGTTCTCGGATCATATCAAATCTATATCTATTGGCAAGATACCTTTTGCTTAAGGCTTGAGAAGCCTTTAGGCCAGCATTGGAGAACCAACAGACTTCATGAAGGCTCCAATAGGCATTTATGTGGATCATCATTAGAGGCAATACACTTGGACTACTTTTGGCCTCAAGAAGAGATCATAGTAATCAACCCATGGTGCATTCGTGTAGGGATCAACACGCTTAATGTTACAAGTCTCTAAGTAGGTATGATTTCTAATAGATGAATGTTTTAAATTATAGACCAATCATAAGTGCATCTCTTCCTAAGATCTTAAGGAAATTTGAGCAATTCTTTGATTAATTTTATTGCACATGTTTAATTATGATTAAATTTTTATGCCTATATCGATATGCATGAGCCTGGGATTTCTCTTTCAAAGTGTTATCAGAGCCTAAGGTTTGTAGATTACATATGGTCTAGCATGCCTGCTTTTGGTGATAATCAATTTGATTGATTTGTATGTTGATTTGGTGATTTTTGATTTTTGGTAGAAATATTGAAAAATTATTTTTAATTAATTTTTTAAATCTAGATAGAACATAATTTTTGATTAATCATGTTTCCAAGTTTTTAAAAATTAATTAAAATCATTTTAGTTAATTCCGATTAAAGTCTTAATGTTTTAAGCTTTCTAGGTTATTTTAATGCTATTTTGATCTATTCTTTGAATTAAAAATTAAAGAAAATTTTCTTTTTAATTTTTAATTTTTCGGTATCTTAATCCATGTTTATTATCAATATTAATTATTTTAAAATATTTTTTCTAATTAAATTGATATTTGAGTCATTTGACAACATTGTGGTGTGACTGTTGCTAGAATGGCTCTATTTTGGTATGGTGCTAAAATTTTCAGCAGCTATTAGTGTGACTTTTTCCTTGTTTTTCCACCTTGGAAGTTTCATGAAAAGTTCATAGTACTTGCTGGAAAATTAGCTTAAAATCAGAGTTGAAAATGTTTCAATTCCAAGCCATATCGAGTGCACTATGTCCATATGATTGATGCAACATGTTGTCTTTCTTTGTTTGACCTTGGTGGGCATCAATGGTAGCAAGATGTTGCTGCAAATTTGCTATATTTTTAGAGGTTTAGTGGGAGGAAGACAATAGTTCTTTAATTGAATTAGGATTGCCAAGATAGCCACGGATAAAGCAAACACTTAGTTGGAATAGGACTCATTGAGAGGTTGTGTTCAGTTTAAACTATTACTTATTATAAAACACCTAATTATCCAATTGTATTAATTTTATTAAATTGTTTAAGATATGGATTGGATAATAGAATAAGCATGGAATTAAAACTCAATTAAATTGTTTAATTGAAAAAATATGTTTAATTTAAATAAATAGTCTTAATTTGATTAGGATTTGTTTTAATATAATTAGAATAAATGCTAATTATATCAAAAAAATGTTTTCTTAATTAAATTAAATATGGATCAATTACTAAGACTTCAAAAAATTAGAAACTACTTTCATAAATGGTTTAGGAAATATTACATGTTAAATAGTTTGTCTAAATTAAAACAAACTTATCTAAAAGTTAGATAATATACTAATTAAGACAAACAACCTAAAAGTTAGGTAATGTCCAATTTAGTCTTAAACTGATTTTTGGAAAACAAGTTTCCTAAAATGGATGGTTTGTCTAAATTAAGACAAAGCTGTCTAAAAATTAGATAATGTCCTATTTAATACAAATAACCGAAAAGTTAGGTAATGATCAATTTAAGACAATTTTCCTAGGAGTTAGGAATTTAATTAAAAATGTTTCAATTAAAGAATAAAATTACTAAATAATTTTGATAAATCATTTGAAATTGTTTGATGAGATTTATGCAAATGACACACAAGATCACTAAATGATATTGTCTATGCTTATTAATTTCATGCTTATAATATGATTGTGTTAGCATGAGGATGATTGTGGACTAGACCTTAGAATGACTAGGTTGTGGAAGGTTAAAATTTTCTTTTGGTATTTATTTTATAAATAGGGTCTGTGAACCCTGCCTTCTCTTTTAATTCTAGGTTGTAAATTCTCTTCTCACCTAACTCCCTTTAAATGTAATTCGAGATTTCTTACAATGATATGTAATAGTTAGATAGAACTTACAGATTTAGAATTAGGTTAAGATTAGGATTTATGTAAATACAAGATATAAAGAAGACGGTGCTAAGAAGAAAGGATGAAGTAGATCATCATCAAGACTTCTGAAGACATTGAATGATATCCTTAGCAGTTTAACCAACTAGTTTCCTAACGGTTCAAGGAAAGTAGATTGATAACATCCATAAACCTTCTAATAGATTGCATGAGTTAGATTTATTTTTGAATTTATATATATGTGATATATGATTGAATAAATGCTAAGGATGATAATTAAACAAAGAAATGAGACCTAAAATAAATGATTAAAAATCCCTCATAAAATATTGAGTCCATGCCTAAGTTTAATCAGACGCCTTCTATTGTTCATAACAAGATACCTAAGTTTTGACCGGGGTATTTGTTGAGCTAACTTAAGGTCCATTCCACCCGAACTGCCAGAGTTATAAATGATGGGTTTTACTTAACTATGCCAAGTTATCTAGATGCATACAACTTGACCATATGGCTTTAGAGGCAATGGCTAGGTGAAATGCAGATGATATATTTAAGCAAAGAGTTGCCATTTTGCTGATCTATGAGTTGCATAGAGATATAATTGGTAAACAAAGTTACCTACCCAAGTAGTTCTTCCATGGTTTGTTGAGCTAGCTTAAAGTCATTGAAGGATAAAAAAGATGTCGCTCATTAAGAAGATTCAAATGTTGAAATTCTTGGATTATAGTTGAGGGTTATAATCTCGATGAAAATACAATTTAAAGTCATAAAATCTTTATGATTGAAATTGCAAATTATTAACTACAAAATGTTTTGGTTCATAATGGATATAAACGCAACATGACTAATAAACTAATGGTAAGTTAGCATATGTGAAGCTAATAAATCTTAATGGCTAGGCTTCATTGACTGGGGCCTCATTGAATGGATTATCCAAGAATAGCCCACTAGGTTGGGGGCAGTATATCAAGTTCGTATTGATGACCTTGATCAAGCCATATTGTGATAATGGCTAGTATGATGCTTAAACTCCAAAAAGAGCAAGTAGTTATTTAAGCTCATGAAATCATTTAAAATCTTAAAGGATTTTTTGATAAAGATAATTATAATAAGAAATTCGGCATCCTAAGGAATTGTTCCTAAGCAAGATGTTAGTAGGTAGTCTAATCATGCCTCATATGATATGATATATTTCAAAATCTTTAGCACTTTAGATGGACCATGATCCATGCATTGTCCATAACTTTCTTTTGAAAAAAGACAAAAGGGATGATAAGGGAATATGCTAACATAGTGGATAGCTAGATCAATAGAGTAAAGATTGTAAGGAAATTTTTATATGATTAAAATTAGGAAATTAACAGAAGTTTCAATGTTAGATATACATTGAGATTAATTCACTTCTCTTGGTATATGATACCTATATGTTGGTGCTTAAATATGTATGACATTTTGTAAGGCCCAAATAAAAGGAGCAGTGAAGTGGACCATAGGCAATGGCAACCTTGTTGATATTGATTGAAGCTTACCTTCTTGATTAGAGTTTGTAAAACATAATCTTGCCTTATTCATAAATATAAGATGTTTATATTGGCATTTACATGCAAAATGATGATGATTGTTGGCATTCGATGCTAAACTTATATTCAATCCTCATTAAATAAATCATTAATCATAGAATTTGTTCTATGTTATGGTCTAATTATTCTCAAACATACACTTGCAATAGTATTGAAAACACTAAATGACCTATAACTTATAGTTTTTGAATCCAATTCCCTTTAAATCTAGCATGTTCGATTTAGCGAAAGGCATTTATGATTTTTTAAAAGTTAAAGATCATAAATTGACTTAGTGATAAATAACCATGATGTTAAAAATGCAATTATTTAAAAATTGTTCCAAACTAAAAAGGATTGCATGTTTATAACCTAAATGTCACAAACAAACTCTTTTGTTTAGTCCCACAAAAGGAGTTACATGTGGATCATTAGCTTACCAGCTAATAAAAGATTCCTAATTGTTTTTAAAATAACAACTGAGCCATATGATTAGAATTCGAGTCTTACTGTGATCCAAATAGTTACTGACTTTGATATTGAGATTATCATGAATGTAACTGGAACATATTCTCACAATAGTACTACATCTTTGTCCAAGTTGAGACATAATTGCTAATTGAAAGTGTTTGGCATTAGATGCATTAGCAATTCAATCAGCTTGGATGAGGCATATAATAGTTAATAATGCAAACCAATTAGTTATGTTAGTGATTCAAGGTTTTTCTTCATGTTAGTGGCATGATTAATAGTTATGCAAACACTAATTAGATGAAGCCTATGAAACACAATAGCCTTGCAAAGTTAATAACAAGTTACAATAATGAGATTCCTATACATCAAAGCTATGTTTCTGAAAATGTTCGTAGTCATCATATTATTGAGACAAGGCATTGATAATGCATAAAGAATAGCGTATGCTAAGCCTCATGCATTTGATGCATGCAATTTTTTGATCTCATAGAAATTGAAGTATAGAGATACTTGGGATAGCTATAGTTGCTTGTTTTATGGAAACAAGTTCACTGAACATGGCCCGTATGAGAACTCCATTAGGTATAAGTCACTCAAGTGTCTATAGAATATGTTCTCTTGTGTCATTCGCATATATTAGTCCTTAGACTTATAATAGTAGGTCATCTCGTATGAGGAATGTCATAATTAAATAGATCTAAAATAGGTCACAATAGACGGATGCTTAAAGTAGGGTACATTGGGTATGACATGAATCATATGATGGGTTAACAAGTGATCCAAAAAGGATTCACCACTTTGAGTGACATTGGAGATATATCTTATATGTTCTTGGCTTTGGCTAACTTGATAAAGTAATTGCAAAACCCATGATGGATTTAAGAGAATTTGTTTCTCTAAATTCATGGGGTTAATCAAAAGATGTAAAAACTAATATGGATTGATACATAAGCAAACACTGCACCATGCTTATAGTCTTTTTGGGGTATTTGGCTAAAGGATTGAAGTATATTGAGAGGCTAGTTACTTAAAGGTTTTTTTAAAAAGGTCATATTAACTCTTTCAATATATCGGGTGGCCACGATGCCTTGCTAGAAGCTAATTATGGTCTATAAATATAAATATACTTAATTGGGTAATTATATTTATTGATGTTATAATGGTAGCCTAATGTGTCATACATAATAAGATGATCAATTACATTAAAATCAAGATTTAATTAAGTATGAATTAATAACATAAAAAGGTATAATGATGAGGACTTAATTAAATGAGTTTAGTTCAAAATAATTTAAGAGACAAATTAGATTTATGAAGTCTAATTACAGATGTCTTAATATGGCAATAAAACTAAGAATGTGTTATCAGGATAATTTCTATTTGTAAACATAGTTTTACGGATATTATTAAATAAAGCCAAATAATTATATTTGGAAAATTACATATTATTTGATAATTATTTAATTAATTATTTAATATTATTTAGATGAAGTAAAAATTATTTTACTTAGGTTAAAAAATTTAATTATGAATTAAATTATCTAATATGTAAATTTATGAGTTAAGCTAGAAGCCTTAATTATTAAGTTAAGAGAGTTCAGCTATGAACTACTCTAAGTTGGGCTTGTTATAGGGCTAGGCACTTGGAATGACTATCTTTGGTGTGCTATTAGGTTAAAATATTAATAAGTTACTATTAAGGCAAAATTCTAGACAAGCTAATTAAAATAGTTTTCATTGGGCTCCAAGAAACATTTCAAAGTGTTTGGCCTATTAAGCCCTATGTATGTTAGTAATGTAGTTGAACTATTAGTCAAGCCTAACTTAGCTCAAGGTGTATTTAAATATATTATTAAGACTTTTTGGTTGACAATGAGTATAAAAGAAGCCCTAGGCACTAATCCTTAAACTTTATAAAAGGTGTTTGGCCTAACCCTTTGCTTCTCTAAGCTCTTTTTGCGCAACAATGGTTTTTTAAGTGTTCTTGAGTCGTTTTTGACACAACCTAAGTAGAAAAATTAGTTTTCTAGGATTGAGAGATTATTTTTTTTTTTTTACAAATGTTGTGAAATTGGTCAATTCTTGAAATCTTTGCTTCTTTAAGCCTCTTTTATGTAAATTAGTATTCTAGGTGATTTGAAAGTGTTTTTGATCACTATGAAGGTAGAAAATCAGTTTTCTATCTTAATGGAATCAACCTGAATAAAAAATTATTATTGTTGGATCAGTTCATTGGCATATGTAAAAAAATAGCTACTTCACTACTGAGTTATTTTTTTCTTTGGCATAATAAGTAAAGGGATCATTGCTAGATGACATCATATCTATACCTATCGAAAAAGATACTTTTTGGTTGAGGCTTGAGAAGTTTTTTGGCTAACACCAGAGAGCCATCAGACCTCATGAAGGCTGCAATAGGCATCTATGTGGATCACCGTTAGAGGTAGCACCCTTAGACTGATTTTGGCCTTAAGAAGAGATCATAGTAATCAACCCATGGTGTGTTCATATAAGGATTGGGATGCTTAGAATTATGAGTCTCTAAACAAGAATGATTTCTAAAAGATCAATGTTTTAAATTGCAGCTCGATCACAAGTACATATCTTCCTAAGATCCTTAGAAAATTTGAGTGTTTCTTTAATTAATTCCGCTATGTATGTTTAATTCTAATTAAATTTTTTTGCCTATATCGATATGTAGAGCCTGAGATTTTCCTTTCACATTGGTTTGTGACTTTTATAGATGACTATACTTGAATGATTTGGCTATATTTGTTAAAATAGAAAGATAAGGTGTTTGATGCATTTAAGGCATTTCATGTTATAATTCAAAAGCAGTTTGTTGCTAACATTTCAGATCTTTCATTCATATAATTGAGGACAGAATGTTAGTAAAAACTATAAGACTTACTTTCAAATGAAAGGCCTTTTTCATGAAGCTTCTTGCACTTGTTGATTTACCACACAAGTGTTTGCATCACAATAAGTGATATAGTAATAAAGTATCAATCCCATGAGAAATTGTTACCAATTTGCTAAATAAACCTTATCTTATTCAAACAATTGATTAAAATTATAAATTGAAAGAAAACTAAACCAAGTTTAATAAATTTAATGATGAAAGCTTAAATGATAATTTTCCTCAATATTTCATTTAAAATTGTTTTATTGTCTTGACAATGACAATTAGGTGTTGACCTCGAGTTTTAATTCATTTGCAGCTATCTTTTGATTGTCTTATAAGGATATTTCTCTTAGCCAAATTCCATATAATCCTATTCAAATTGAAGTAAAAAAAAAAACTTATTAAGCTTAAACTCTAATTTGATTACTTATATCATGCTCATATATTTCTATCTCACATGCAA
>JBBYHL010000020.1:12251596-12262487 GCA_038381835.1 Adansonia madagascariensis
GGGTGGCTATTGGACTTGGTTCTAGTGAAATTATTGAAATGCCTCTAGTACCTTTAATAGGAAAGTATCCTGATAACCTTAAAGGATACAAAAATTATATGTAATGACTTTTTACCCTAAATAGATAATTTAAATGACAAATATGACTTAAAGGGCAAAAATTGCTAATGGGTCCCTACATTTTTTAAAATTTACATATAAGTGGCTAAAAATGCTAAAAATGTTTTTAAATGCCCAAAAAACCATAAATGGATAATTTAAATTTGCAAGTGACCTTAAATGCAAAAATGCAATTAAATCCCTAAATTTTTAATATTTTATTTCATACCCTAACAAAGAACAGGAAGAATGCGAAAAGTTTTGATATTTTAACAACCCCATTGGAGGATTGGTGGAATACTACAAATACTACAAAACATTCTAAATGGATGATTTTATGTTAGAAATGAAAATTTTGACCAAAAATGCTAGATTTTCCTAATGGTCCCTAAACTTTTCTACATTTGCAAATTACACCTCAAATAATTAAAATATAAAATTAAACACCAAATTAATCAGAAAAATCATGGAGATCATACCAAATGACAAAACATAAATTCGGCCAAATATGTAAAGTCTAAAACTAATTTTTTTTTTTTACTTTTTGCAATTTGATTTCATAAAATTAGAAAATAGCATCAAACATCAAAAACTTCATCAAACTAGTCCATGCATGATTCAGTCAACAATGGGAAATAACTATTCAAGGCCTTGAAATTTCATGGAGAATTATTTTTTAGTCCCTACAACTTCTATAAAATCACAAAGTAATACAAATTATCATAAAACAACAACTAAAATTAAATCCAACGCCTCCATGAGTTTTGACCTCTACCAAAAAAACATGTCCATAAAAAGTTTTGCAACACAATAATCATATTTCTTATTTCTATTAAACTCAAATCAACATGATCATGTGTGAAATCAAGAAAAATAAGCAAATAAACATGTTTTATCAACATATGAACATGAAAATGCCAAGGAAAATAATATCAACATGAATATTTATATGTGATAAAACCAAACTCGTGTCATAAAAATCAACATCATATCAATAAACAACATGATTAAAATTCATGAGCTCAAGCAAGATTTTGGCTCATTAAAAGAAAGAAAATTGAATGAAATGAATAAAAACTAAAGAATTTCTTAAGTATCTATACCTTAAAAGTGAAGAAAATGGTGAAAAACTTAAATTTTCTTCAGCATTTTTTTGGTGTTTCTTGCTTGCAAAACCATCTACTTTCTTTGAAGCTTTCTCCTCTTATTTATAAAGGGAGAAATAAACCAAAATTCTAGCTAAAACCAGCTTAGCCGAATGGTCAATCATCTTTTTTTTTTCATTTTATTTCATCATTTTTTGTTTTATTTGCATCAAAAGTAGAAATGCATTAAATTGATATGAAATTAGCGGTCATTCTAAATATTTTATCATAATTCATTGATAATATCAACTAATGGGTAATTAAAAACCAACTAAATTGGTTAAGAAAAAAGTTGAAAATTAGCTGGACTAGTTTTTGTGAAACTGGTAAAAAATAATTAATAATTAAAATAAAATTAAAATGATAATAATAATCAAATAAAAATTACAATTAATAATTATAAACAAAATTTTGGAAATGAAATAATGAAAAAAGACTTGATTGGAACTCCAAAACTCGTAAAATTATATGAGAAAAATCAATATATATAATTTAGAACTCATAAAATTAATTGAATTTTTGAAAAATGATTTAATATGAGTTTAATAAAAATTTTTGATGAATTTTAAAAATTATAAACTAAAAAAAATCCTTTCAAAATTACGAAGTAGAAAACTTCGCATTTTGAAAATAAGAAAAATCTACAAATTGGATTATAATTTTTCAGAACTAGTTTTATGGTAACTTAATGAGAATATTTAAAGAATTTTGAAGTTTAAAACTTGAGAAAATTCTATAAAAAATTTTATAGATAAAGGAAAACTTGTATTTTGGAGCTAAGAAAATTTTAAAGAACACATTCAAAATTATATAAAATAGGTTAAATACAACATATTATCCAAAATATTAATTATCCAAGTTGAAAAAGGTAAAACTTTGAAATCTAGAATAATTTTAATTGGGAAAATCTCATGAGCATAATACCTGTGATACTGTGAAAATTTAAAATTAGTTAACAAAATTAAGAATTTGATATCTCATGGTAGAAAATGCCAACAAATATTTATTATTGAATGCTTCTGATTTTTGGAATGCATATTGGCATAAATACTGCTAAAGTGTCAATAAAAATATATGCTGATCAATTTTTTGAGTTTTACGAAAAATTCTTGAAAAATTTTTAAAAATGAAAAATTTGATCGTGATATCATCTTCAAGAATGATTTTCAAAATATGACAAGAAAATATTAAAAAACTGATTTTTCTTTTAAATATTCATCTTTTTTATTTGAGATCAATCTTCTAATAGCACTTTTTTCATCACCTACCAATATGGTCATTAATGTGCCACAGAATAAGTTACAAAAATGTGAAAACTACCCAATAAAAGTTAACCTCTATCAAGGCGATAGCCATATTCCCGATCTCGAATAATTGAGACTATTACAAAAAAGACCCAAACGAAATTAAGTGTCTACAGATGAACATTGTATCAACATAGTGTTTAATGTATGAATACATTCTTTATGTTTCTCAAAAGAAGCATAAAAAAAATGCAATTTTTACTTTCAAAACCCATGATTTGAAGTTATGCACACTTTTGATCTTGGGCATTAAAAAATCATAAATAATCAAAAGTTTGAATCAAAACAACTTTTAAAATAAAAATTAAAAGATTTTGCATGTTGGCCTAGTTATGCATTTAAGTTCAAGCAATATACAACCTTAAGGCACTAAACATGAAAATTTTCATTTTTATGAGCAAGTTCATAATCATTTTTAAAGTATACCAAACTTTTTCAAGCCATAAAACATCAACATAAAATATGATTATACATCTTAAGCCTTATAAAGATAAAATTAGCCATAAAGCATTAAAAAGGCTTGAAAAACTTGTTAAATAATGTTTATGGCATTAGCACACAAGCAGGCTTTACTTGTTTCCCCTAAAGATATGCATACAACTTAATCATGCAAGAAAGCTTGCTAACTACTCAAAACATGATTTCAACAATAATTAAACTTTTATTTATAAAGTCAAGCTTAAGTTATGCTTTATTAACATCATTTCACAAATCATACAAATATATCACAATTAAATCCTCAGTATTTAAAGGCATATTCATTTAAGCTTATACATATTCAATGATGCATAATACTTATTTTCTTTAAAATCAAATTAATAAACTTTTTCATAAAAAGATTTTTCATGAAGGATTATAAAATCAACTAATTATAACATGAATAGGCAACCAATACACATATCCAAAGTTCAAGGCTTAAAGGCTACCCATCACCCCTTTTTGTGTGTCTAAAGCATTCAAATAACTTGCATTGCTCCTTATTGCTCCAACACATCTATAAGAAACTTTCACTTGCAATTTGGTAGCTAAATTACTTTAGGTCCTCAAAAGTTAGTTACCAAGTCCTTTATACATTTTGGTACCTTTACTTGCCTAACTTTGTATTAAGTTTTATATTAAGTTCTTTTGTTGATGTATGTGAAATGTGACCATGATAGTTGCATTTAATCCTTATTGGCTTTGCATAAAAATGTCATTTATTGGGGAACACTTCAGCCAGCAAAAAACCCTAATAGAATGAGGCATTTAGACATTTTTCATGTACAATTTGATGAGCCATTGTACAAACTGTTTTGCCTCTAATAATGATCCATAAAGATGTCTTTTGGAACCTCCACAATGTCTAGTGGTTCTCTAGTGCTAGCAAAAAGGTTTTTCAAGCCTTAACCAAAAGATATATAGCCAATAGATTGAGCTATGAAGTAATCCAAGAATAATTCCTACACCTATAGCGCAAAAAAAAAAAGAAAAAATAGCTCTATAGGGAAGTAGCTGTATTACGCAGATCCTGGTAATCCAGTTCAAAATCTCAGTTTTTAACCCTAGTTAATTCCTTTAGGATATAAAACTAAATTTTTACTTTCATTGTGATCAAAAATAATTTGAGACTACTCAAGAATATAAATTGGTGTAATCAGGCTTAGGAAAGTTAGGGTATTATATTACATGTTTTTTTAAGAGGTTTAGGGTCATTGCCTAGGGTTTTCTGATAGCCAATCTATTTTGAGAAAAGTCTTAAAGATGTTTATATAAACATATTGGACTAAGTTATGTTGTTTAATGAATAAATAGACTCATTAGAAATAAATGGCACCACTTTGGAGTATTTTTTGGAGCCCCATTAAAACTATTTTAATTAGTTTGTCCAAGATTAGGTCTTGGTAGTTACTTATTAATACGTTAGCCCAATAGCAAACCAGATATACTATTTCATGCTCCTAGCCCATTAGCAAACCCACTTGGAGTAGTTCACAAGTAAACTCTCTTGACTTGATAATTGAGGCTTTTAGCTCTACTCTTTAATTTACATATTAGATAATTTAATTCTTGATTGAATTTTTTAGCCTATGTAAAACAATTTTTACTTCATTTAAAAGATATTAAATAATTATCAAATTATTTATTTAATTTTTCAAATACAATTATTTGGTTTTATTCAATAATATCCCTAAAACGAAGTCTACAAATAGACATCACCTTGATAAGACATTTCTATCTTTATTGCCATATTAGATTTCATAAATTTAATTTATGACTTAGATTATTCTTAATTGAACTTATTCAATTAAGTTATCATAATTTTACCTTTATTTAATTAAATCATACTTAAATTAAATCCCTGTTTTAATCTAATAGATCATCTTATTATGTGTAACCCATGAGGTTTCTATTATAAAGGTAATAAATATAATTACTCAATTAAGTTTATTTATATGTATAGACCAAGATTGCCCTCTGGGAAGGCATCATGACCACCCGATATGCAAGAAGAGTCAATATGACCTTTTAAGAAACCTTTCAGTAACCAGCCTCTTAGTGTACCTCCAGAAAAAACTATGAGCATGGTGTAGTATCTCGTCACATATCAATCAATACTAGCTTATGCAGCTTTTGGCTAACCTCATGAATTTGGACAACCAATTTCTTTAAAATTCATCATGCATTGGCCAATAACTTTATTAAGTTAACCAAAGCTAAAAACATATGAGGTATGTCTCCAATATCGCTAGGAATAGTGAATCCTCTCTGGATCAATAATTCATACACCATATGCTTCATGCCATACCTAATGCCACCCTTCTTTCGGCATCAATCCATTGGGAACTTGTTTGTAATGGATCAAAATATAACCATCCCCATATAAAATGACCTGTATCATAAGTTTAAGGACTAATATACATTACTAGAACATGAGAACATATTCCATAAATACGTGAGTGACTTATACCAATGGAGTTCTAATACCACCCATGTTTGGTGAACTTGTTTTTACGAAACAAGCACCCATACGCTATCTCCAAGTATCTCTATACCTTAACTTCTATGAGATCAAAGAGTTGCATGGATCAAATGCGTGGAAGCTTAGCATATGCTAGTCTTTGTGCATTGTCAATGCCCTATCTTGACAATAAGATGACTAGTAATGTTTTAAAAACATGGCTTTAATGCATAAGACCAAATCGTTGTAACTTATTACTAACTTTGCAAGGCCATTATGTTTCATAGGCTTCATCCAATTAGAATTTGCATGATTGTTAATCACGCCACTAATATGAAGGAAAACCTTGAATCACTAACATAAGTGATTGATATGCATTATTAACTTGTACATGCCTCATACAAGTTGATTGGCTCTAGGGTATATACTAACATCATGGATTTGTCCTAGACCCAGATATTAAATCTAAAAAATTTGGCAATATTTTTGAGTGACTATAGGGTTGGCTGGTAACCTCCTTGAGTCCTTGTTGGCCCTATTGTTTTTTAAGTTTTGGCTTAAAGCATTTTTTTTAATCTTGTCAAAAGAGTAATAGGGGTCTAAAAGCCATCAAGTTCAAAATTCTTGATTGATTCAAGATTTGAAGTTTTGGATGGAGTCTGCCAAAGTGTTAAAATTCTTTCTCTTCATTAAATTTAATAACTGCTTTTTTATTTTTTAGAAAAATGATTACTCATTAATAACACCC
Source organism: Adansonia madagascariensis (assembly GCA_038381835.1). NCBI lineage: Eukaryota > Viridiplantae > Streptophyta > Magnoliopsida > Malvales > Malvaceae > Adansonia > Adansonia madagascariensis. The sequence goes on from JBBYHL010000020.1 coordinate 12,257,831, forward strand.
ATCCGCCTGCTAACAATTTCTTTATCGTGGTTTAGTGTTTTGTTATCAAGACCCTACTACTTGAAAAGGATAGGAAATATTTTATTTCTGTTATAACCAAACCACAAAAAAATTGTAAATTTGATTGGAGCTTATTTTTTTCTATTTTGATTGTTGCATCATTCTAGACCTAATAATATTAGACATAATTACACGAATATAATATGAAAAATGATTAAAACATGACCTGAATAAAAGAATGTATAAAAGTCTCTATGATATAAATTATTAATATATCAAAATTTATATAAACATAAAATACCTTAAACATGACTGTGAAACGATAAAAGTATACGAAATGAAACTTTTAGATATGATTATTAATCATCTTAAATTCCTCTAAATTTTGTTGTAAAACTTTTGTAAATCATCTAAACAACCTATAAAATGTTTTTTGGATAATATGTAAAACATGAAACTTTTATTTTCTATTCTCTTTATCGACTTCAGTTTCATCCATAATATAGAAAATATGCAAAGTTAAGTTTAACCTACAACTTTGACCATCTTGTCATTTGTTACTTCAATTTTATAGAAACTATTGTTAGAAAATGTATATGGATAGCTGATCTAAAAAAATACTTTGTACCTTATGATTAATATTCAATTTATGAAATTAATTTCAATCAACTGTTATTTTACAACAATCTATAAACTGTATTTTTGGAACTATATTGCATATACGAACAAACAATTAAACCATACGTGTCCGACATGAAGAAATAAAATACTCAGGCATATAATAAATATTAAAAAAAAAATTAGTTTTACCAAATCTAAAGAATTAATTGAGTCAACATTTAGAGCCTTTGACCTTAAGACGATATTTACCTACCTCTTAGATGCTTGACAGTTTTCGTAACTTATCTCCTAAGTCTCCTTAATCATATTACCAATCGGCATCACTTATTGAACAGTAACCCTACGAAATGAAGTGCTTTGTTAATCTCTTTCAAAGTCGCCCATAGTAGAGCTGATCATTAATGCAGAGAAGCAAATAAAAAATTAATTTCAATTTTTTTTTCCAAAACTTGTCCAACTCCTATTTTTTTCTGTAGAAAAGAAAAACAAAAAAAAATTGAATGATTATAACCGTTCCCTAAATCTTAAAAAATTTGGAGGCACATCTTTTTAAAATTTAAATTGGGATATCTTTTTTAAAATTTGAAATTGGATTTGAATATCTTATCTAAATTAAAATTTGTTGGGTTTTAAACAACACGAGCTGAGTTCAAAAAATATAATGCCCACTTGACCTATAGCCCAAGTCTAGGCTTAGACCTGATTAGGCTCACAAGTACTAACAACCAAATTTTCCTCATCAAATGGGTATTGTGAGAATAAATTTTCATTTACCGCGAATGTTAATCATGCAATATATTTTTGCGTTGTGTATCTACATACGACAATCTACGTATTGGTATATGAATTTCGTATTTGTACACAACGAATTGGCCAATTGATATCCAACATTTGACAAATGAAATTTTATTTTTAATTTGTTTCTAAATCAAATGAAATTTTATTGATTTAGATAATTGCACAACATTTTACGCAAAGGTAAATAAAAAAAATACAATTCACAAATATCAGTTTATATAGGAAAATTGTTCGCATGTATTTGCGTTGCTCATCTATACTATTATAATGTGCGTAAATTGAGTTTTGTGTCATTGTGAAGTTAAAATTACTTGGTTTATAAATTTATAACGAAACTAAATAAATTTATGATATAAAATAATAAAATAGGGGTATTAATATGTTTTAAATTTTTTATATAATTTTTTTCAACAAAATTAACAACTTCTTAAAATATATCCACTCATTCTAAAACTACCAACTTTCTTATTATTTTTTTCAAAATAAAAAAATATTGTCAATTCTAATTCTACTTAATTTAAATGTAGGATTCAAATCCTAATTTATTGAAAAGATAAATGACATCCATATTAAGGAATTTACTTTCAAATATTTTGCGGCAGTTTATTCAATTTGTATAATTTACAAATTTCTTTTCAATCACAACAAGCATAACACCTAAGACTATCAGTATATAAAATATGGAAAATCTTATTCATCACATGTAATACTAATAATTTATTTAATTAAATAATTATATAATCCAAAAGGAATTTATTTTAATATTAATTTCAAAGTTTCAGATATATATAAACTTATAGAAGCTATATATGGTCTCCCAAAACTACCAATATATTTAGTATCCATAACATGAGAAGAAATGGATTATATATTGTTGTCATATAACATTTATTTGGCAACCGGGCCCCATCTATGTTTTGGTCATCTTCTCCTTTCCTATTGATCCTAGCAGAAAGCTGAAGTAGTACAGGAATAATTTGTTCATGTTTGAAGAAGTTATGGGGATCAACCATGGTTTTCACCTGCACCAGTCTATCAAAATTGGCCTTGTAATATTTCCTCCCACAAACCATTGCATTCGCTGCAAAGTCTGTGCTGTTACTTGGATTATTGATGCTACCAATGTCAAGATCCCTGTAGTTGACATATGCCTCCCTTGGAGACTTGGACACAAATGGAGTCATTCCCCTATAAAAATTTCTCATCAAATTTATGTAATGCAGGCTACTTTCAGCTCTATCGTCATTCCAATTCACATCATACCAGATTTAAAAAGATTTCCCACTCTGTGCGGGAAGGGTGTTTCCGACTCCGAAATCTCGTCCATCCTTCTTCCATAAGGATTCCACATCATAAAAATTCTTTCCGATTCAACCATCATCTTCCGTATGGATTCTAAACCCTCTCTAGAAATGGGTTGTTTCACGTAGTCAGATTTGCTTTTGAAAAACGTTTGCCCATTCTGGGGCCTGCGCAGCAGAACATCTTTAGAAGTTCCTTCAGGAAAGCCAGCATAGAAAACCGTGGATTCGATCCAACTCATCTCTCTGCAGTCTTTTGCTTGTAACCCCAGTCTGGGAAAGCTGTCGCTCACTATTTCAATAAGTGTGCTTGTTTGTCCGAGCAAGAGGACAATTAAAAAAAACTTTTATTGTCTTCTCCTCTCCCTGATGACTTCCATTGTCACTGAGAAACGACATCTGTTTTGGCCTCTTTCAATGTTCTTTCTACATTGAAGACTGTTACTTTGGTAGGAACAGAAACCAGTTTGATCTTCCATGAAAGAATTACTTGGAAACTTGCTCCGCCCCCTCCTCTAATGGCCCAAAACAAATCCTCGCCCATGGATTCTCTGTTGAGGATTGTCAACTAATCGCGCATCAATGATGTTATCAACCGCGAGACCGTATTTTCTCATCAGGTTCCCGTAACCACCTCCAGAAAAGTGCCCGCCAATTCCAAGAGTAGATAGACCCCGGCCGGAAATCCATAGGAATCAGTTTTTTCCGCGATTCTGTAGTAAAGTTCGCCAATGGTTGCTCCAGATGCAACCCACGCACTCTCGTTGGAAACATCTATGGAAACTGAGCGGAGATTGAACATGTCAAGTACAACGAAAGGAACCTTAGAAACGTAAGAGAGGCCGTCGTAATCATGGTCACCACTTTGGATTCTGATCTGCAGGCCTTGACTTTTGGCACAAATAACAGTTGCCTGGACGTGGGATTCATGCATGACAGTTATAATAGCTAAACGTTTTGGTGTGGCTTCTGCTGAAAATCTAAGGTTTTCAGACACGAAAACTAAAAGAAATGAAGTACGAGAAATATTGCTATTGTTGAGCTTCAGAAAACGTGAAGTCTTCATTTTTTTTTTTTGTTTGGATATTTTCTGCTATTGGGTTCTTCCTTTTCTTTTTCGCCTTTTATATATAAACATATATATATATATATATATATATTTCATTTCTCTATATGTCTGCTATGATAACAAAAGCTCACCAGATTTGCTGTCGTAATATTGAAAATGTCGTACTGGCTGTTTCTGCTAACATTTCCCCATGAGTTGCAATTCCAAAGACATTTATATATGCATTAAACTCATGTAATTAAAATCATGCTTAAGCCTCAATATTTCCTAACTTGAGCCTTAGCTTCAATCACAATCAGCTCCTAATAATCTTCATCTCTATATATCCTCTATGATAACGAAAGCTCACCAGATTTGGTGTCATAATATTGACAATGTCCTGTTTGCTGTTTCTGCTAGCATTCCTCCACGAGGTGCGATTGCAAAAACATTTATACATTCATCAAACTCATGTAATTAAAATCATGCTTAACTTGAGCCTTACCTTCAATCACAAATCTGTCCCTAATAATCTTGGATCTCTTTTTGAAGTTTTTATCGACAAGTCACCCTACCAATACACAGCTACGATAAATATTACATCAACCTTTTTTTATTCCATAATATTGTACAAGGACAAATATTCTGTCAGTCATAAATTGTCGAAGTGTCAATTAAAATTTCTTTAATTGAGAAATTTTCAATTAAATTATGCATCATGTGAAATTGATGATATTACATGCGATAACATCATAATTAATTAATATGGACACATGACTTGACCAATCAAAATTTATCTCTAATTAATTTAAAATAATTAAGAGATAAATGAATAAGTGAAATTCTTTTAAAACCTTTCATAAGGAGATAAAATTGTTTAAGAATTATC
>JBBYHL010000020.1:12270346-12290334 GCA_038381835.1 Adansonia madagascariensis
AACTTATCACTCTAATTGATCATCTAACTACCCATTGCTTAAATTCTTCATCATGCATCATTCCTTTTACCTTCAACCAAGCTTAAACTCTTTTTCTTGACTCAAATACTATCACAACTCATTCCATGATAACCACACCTTTGAACAATATCTTTAAACTGAAAAGAGTTTATTAGTGACCGAACATCCATTACCTTCCTCAACTATACATACTTGTGTCACCCAAGCAATAAGTATACCTCAATGGAGACAAGGCATGACAAATAAATTTAACACACTTATTAGAAACCAAATATGAGAACTTGTTCTATCTAATCAAAACACAACATGGTTGCAAATAGGTATTTAAGATCAAATGAAAACCAAATGGCACCATTGAAAAATACAATGCTAGCTAATTGCTAGAGGTTTTCATTAGCATCTAGGTTTGTACTACACAAAAACACTTAGTCTTGTTATTAAGACTACCACCATCAAAATTGTGTTATACATTGCATTGTCTTGTAGTTGGCCTATTCAAGAACTCGATGTTAACAATGTTTTTCTTCATGGCACACTTACAAATGAAGTTTACATGCTAGACCAACATGTTCATTGAAAAAGATAAACTTGATCATGTGTGTAAATGACACAAAGCAATTTATGTTTGAAACTAGCGCATTATGCTTGGTATCAAGAATTAAGTTTTTTTTTATTATTATTATTTTGCTTTAATCAAGTTTTCATAATTTTGTTTCTAATGCTTCTTTATTCATTTATGCCAAAGATTTTGTTCTATTTACTTCTTAGCATATGTTTTTTTTGGTTCATTCTTCTTAGTATATGTTAATGTCGTACTGTTGATAGGCATGGTAAAACAACCATTACTATGTTCTTATAACAACTAGCAACTAGATTTTCTCTCAAGAACCCTAGTCAACTAAACTTTTTCTTAAGTGTTGAGGTTATATCCATACCTTTTGGCATGTTTTTATCTCAACAAAAATACATCCATGATATCTTAAAAAGGTTTGATATGGATAATGCCAAGGAAGTCACCACTCTAATGGCCATTGAAAATTGAAGAAAAAAGGATGGAAATAAGAAAAATAAACAAAAATGATGATACTTAATATTTAACATGACATTTAAAATATATTAATTTTATTAATGAAATCCTAACATTGGTTACTTTTTTGGAGAGACAAAATGTAATATTTCAAGTTAATTATGTGACTTTGTTTTTAATAAAATCTCATGGATAATAATTATATTTTTTTCTATCGAACTTCTTTTTTTTAATCAATTTTATGAAAATGCAAGTTAAATATTTTAACATTGACATAAATTTATTAAGTTATTTTTATTTAAAACAAATCAATTAAAATTGTTTTTAAAAAGTTTAGTGATAAAAAATAATTAAAACCAAAAAATATAAATAAATAAATAAGAGTATTTTTAATATTTAAAATAAAATTCAGACAAAAATTAGTTTGACTAATGAAATAGATTAGTTTCATTAATGAAATCCTAACATTAATTATTTTTCTAGAGAGATAAAATGTTGTTTTAAAACTAATAAAATTAAGTTTATTTTCAATAAAATTTCATGGATGTTAGTTACGTTTTTTTCCTTCTCCGTTATTTCTCTTTTTTTAAATTTTTATTTTAATCAATTTATTTACTAGTATAACTTTTTTAAATAATGGTAATTACTTGATTTTAAATAAAATAGTTTAATTAATTTATCTTAAAGTTAATATGTAATTGAATTGAAGATAAGTTTAAAATTTTTAACTTTTATTTGAATTAGAATATAATTTATTTAGAATTTAAGTTTATAATAATTAAAGATAATTTAAAAACTAATTAAGTTTTCATTATTTTTAATAAAACTGATTAAAAATGAATCAAAATAAATAGAAAATAAGTGATTAATAATAAATAATAAATAGGTGTGTAATTATTTTTTATTTAAAATTATTTGTAAATAAACCTCAAGGGTTAATACATTTTTTATCAAACCTCAAGGGTAAGTGAGTAATTTCAAATTATAAGGGAAAAGGTGTTTTTATCTAAAACCTCAGGATTCTACATACTTTACCTTAACCATAATATTCATTAGGCATAGAATGTGAGGTTGAGTAAGAATGGGGACATAGGGGTTTAGGGAAGGGGGTCTGACACCAGAAAGGCCTAAGGCACAGGAAGATTAAGGAAGGGAGCCAGAGTGAGGGCTCAGGGAAGGGTATTGATAAAGAAAAACTAAAGAATAGGGTAATAATGTTGAATTAACCTTTAGTGTTGGAATTTTGATTTTTTTCTAGCAAAAAATTTTGTTGCTAAAAAAATTTTCAAAATTTTAATTTTTGCCAAAAAGTGGGTTTCTGCCTAAATTTTTTACTTCCATTAAAAGTTACTTCCTATGAAAATTCAGTTTGAAGAGTCTTTTCTGTCAATTTAGTTTTCTTTTTTACAAAACTATATTTACAAAAGAATTTCATCAAAATAAGTATTTCAATGAAAACTTCCATTGAAAAATAAGCATTTTCCTAAATAAAAAATAATTTTTAATTTTCTAAGTTGAAAAAATATTTCCAAGTTAATTATTATTTTTACAAAATTTTTTGTTAGTAATATCTGCTCCAATTCAATGAAAAGTTTTATTGAATATTTTTTACTTAAAAAATAATTTTTTTTTCTTTATAGAAAATTAAGAACGGAATTTTGATTATAATAAATAGGAAATTCCGTCTGTATTTGTTTGTTAGGAACCATGGTTGTTCCCACCATAATTTTTTCGATAGATTTTAGTGATGAATCTATTTTTGTTGCTTTTATCCATTGGAAATGTTGTTTTCCCCTCATTAAAACTTTGTTTTTTCCACTGTAATAAAATTAGTAAACAGATATTTTTCCTTTGAGACATGCCAAATCTTGTTGAAAATAACCATTTATTTTTTATGGAAATAATTCCATTGGAAAAGTTAGTCTCTTGTAGTGATATTCGAATGTTATTTTCACTTCTTCTTTCTAATGAAGTAGCATTCGGTAAAGCTACTTTCAGAGAATGACCTTCTCAATGAAAAAACTTTTTAGTGAATGGGCCTTTAGTAAAGCAAACTTTAGTGAGCAACGTTGTTACTTGTTTCAAATTGCTTTTGCAATCATATGTAGTGATGTAATCTCTTAGAAATTAATTTTATTGGTTTAATATATTAGTAGCCAAAATCAAATATGCACATTTTTATATAAAGGTATTATGGTCAACTCCTAGGCTCATAATTCACTGTCACCAGTAATTCAAATTTCCATCAGATGAAACTTTAATACTTAATTAACAGGCAATCTTTACCATTATCCTATTAATTATATATGTTACATTTTATGGAGCATATATTTGAGCTTTCATAATTTATTTTTGGAGACTTTTGGGGTAGATTACCAAACATTTTCTACGAACTTTCTCTATAATTAGCTCATTTTCTATTTTTCTAAAAGCATTATTCATTATCATCGTCTGATGCTATACTTAATACTTTAGGGTGTACTCTAGTTATCTAATTCGTCGTATTCTGACAAATCTTATTTCACTTATATGCATTGCTTTCTCTTCCTACAAAAAGGAACCTTTCTACGTAATGATGGTAATGGATAGTGTAGATTCAGATATCCGCAATTATCTGATATACTTTTTATAAATTTGGATATTATTGATTTAGATCTTATAATTCCTATCTGCAGCGGATGCGAATATGAATCCTCAGATATCCAATATCCGAATTCATATTAACGAATAATGAATTCAGTTATCCGAATCTACTATCTAATTCTGCATTACCTTTGCAGCTAATGGATTTGAATATTGATTATTAGAATCCATTATCTATTATTGTAAAATTGCATAAATTTATATTCATGGAAAGAATCAAACCTTGGTTTCCAAGGATAGCTACTTATTGAATTCGAATTTTTAATGGATTTAGATATTTGACAGATAATATTATTTAATTTGGATTCAGAGTAGATTTAATGTAGATAATAAACGGATTTGAATTTCAAAGCACTTGTACTAATTTAGATTTGAATATCACAAAAAGATGCATATTTTCGATATGCTGTCATCTCAACTTCTACACCCTTTTTTTGCAATTGTTTGAATTGAAAAGGGGATAAAATATAAGTCCACCACTACTTAGGATCAAGTTTTTAACCAAACTAGTTTTAAACCTGTGCCATGCACGGAAATATAATAATATTTTAATAAATTTATTAGAATATATGTTTTAAATATATTAACAATATAAAAAATTCGTGTTCAACATCTATGTCTAAAACATATTCAAACATGGATATGAGGTATGATTTACCAAATATATGAAAAAAATTTTAAAAATTCAATATGCTCTATCAAACACATGCTCGTATCTAATATTTATCTCAATCTTAGTAACATAGCATTTACTAGCTTATTCTCAAATTAAAACAAAATCATAAAGTCTCACCAAATACAGAGGGAGTAAAGGAATTGGAAGAAAAAAATACCAGAATATACAATTGATAAGTTGTTATTCTAAGACAAAACTTCCACAAATAAATATATACAAATAAAACCTCATAAACACTCATAAAAGAGTATAAGCAAGGCAAAGAAATAAATTTCATATACTTTTAATGGACTTACCTTTTGCATATATATAAACAAATAAAATTTTAATCTTCTTTCCATATCTAATAGAAAATATTAAAATTTATTTATTTACATATATATATATGTAAAAGGTAAGTCAATTAAATTATGTAGATATATGTAAAAGGTATGTCAATTACAATTTAATTTTGGAAAACATCTTCTTTGAGATACGAAAAGAAAATTAAAATCTTATTTGTCCATATATATGTGAAAGGTAAGTTAATTAAATTGTTTACATATACGTACAAGGTAAGTCAATTAAAATTTAATTTTAGAAAATATTTTCTATGATATATGGAAAGAAAATTATTTTTTTTTTGTTTACATAAATGTAAAAGTAGACTTGTACATGGATCGCTTGGGCCGAGCTTGAGTTTTTTTTTTTTTTCCCAATCCAAGTCATGCAAGCCTTGCCTAGAATAGTAATTATAAATTAAAATAATATATATTTATTTAAATTTAATTATAAATATATAAATATTTATATAAAATGATTTTTTAATACTTATTAAAACATGAATAGGAATTCGAGTAGAAATGCTAGTCCAAGCCAAATTCGGGTTTAAGCTTAGAATTTAAAATTTTTGTAAAACCATGGCCTAGCCAACTCTATAGACACCTCTATGTAAATGGTAAGTCAATTAAAAGTATAACAAGAAATAAACATAATTAATTGTATAAAATATTTAATATTAAATTAAATTAAGTTAAAATAATTAAATATGCATAATGACTTTTTATGACCGTTCACATGTCAATAATATAAGTTATCCACATTGAATAAATACTTTTTTTTACAAAAAATTCTATATATTTATATAAGATAGAAACCGAGTATAAATCCTATTAAGAATGAATTAATCTAAAATTAAAGAAAAATACAAAAAAAGGCAATTCTAGACTCATCTTATTTAATCTGAGCAATCCAACTACTCAGAAAATGATACGAAGATATATTAATATCATTCAAAATTTGGTTACTCAAAACAAAGAGTCCGGTGCTTTACTAAAAATATTATTGATATATGAATAATTGAATTATCAAATTATTATAATTCTAATTGTAAGGTATACGATTTAAATCTTAAATCAAAAGTACAGATTTCCCTATAAGTTTATACCACCTTAAACTCTCAAAAACTTAGGCAGACTTAGGAATATTAGATACGATTATACGAATATGAAGCAGAAAAAATAATTAAAATACGATACGACACAAATATACAAATACATCAAAATTTATATGATATAAATTATTAATATATTAAAATTTATATAAATATCTTAAATATTATTATAATATAATAAAATATATAAATATGATACGAATTTTTAAATCTGCAAGCGCTAATAGATAGCTTTTGGGTAATATTTCCAATTTCAATCAAGCAAACCCTAAAGGTCACTAGCCCATAGCCCAAGAACAAACTCTTTGGGTTAAAAGCCCACAGCCCACTTCGACAAAACTAAAAGCAAAATAAATAAATAAACAAAATAAAGGAAAACCCTGTCTCTGCCAAATTGCCAATCAAAGTTTCAACACTCGAGCGCCATTTTATGTGTCTTTCTTTGAGTCCCTGAATGTCGTTATTTCTTTTAGAACCTGAAATTATGGAAGCCCTGAATTGAATATTTTTTCCTTTCAATTTCATAATTAATTTGTCCCATTTTCTTTTAGATTTTGAAGTAGCAAAGCAGAAATCCATGGCTTTTCTTTGCGTTCCGAAGGGTGAATATGACGAGCTGCTTGAACATGCTCCTTTATCAATAAGGCGAAAATTATTACTTTCTTCCACCGTTTCGTTTGAAAACGAAGTTGAAAGCTCCAGTTTCCTGGTGATTGCTTAAATTTTCATAATATTTCATCAAAATTGTGGGTTTTTGTGATGAATTCTTCTACTCGGCTCTTTATAAAAATCGGATTTTAGGATTTGTGACTGTAATTATTGATTTAGTCTTTACTTTTTTTTTTTTTTGGTGATAAGGTCTGAAAATTAATTGTTCACTTCACCAGTGATGCTTTAATATAGACATCGTAAATTGAAGCATGGGGAATTATGATGTTTCGCCACTAAATGAAGATTATTCAAACAAAACAAAACAAAAGGAATAACAGGGTGAATAGGAATTTTGGTTTTAGAGGATTTGGTTTTGTTTTTTTTGAAGAGATATTTTTCCAGGTAGTAATTGTGAATTTTTGGGAATATTACAGTTCTTCCAATTATATGCCCATCAAATCAAAGCCTGAATTCTTTCAAGATGGTGGGCAGTCTAGTTGTTGGTATTACTTACTCTTATGATATTAGCCTCGAACTTTGGAGATGATAGGGGACAAGTGCAAAGCGGGGAAGTTCAGTTTGCTTAAAACATAGGAGGAGGGATAGGATCCATAGAGAGAGGTATATTTGTTCTCTTTTATTTATTGTGTGCAGTTACGTGTTTTTTTGTTCAACCCCCAAATTCCAGGGCCTGGTCTTTGTAATTGTAACTTCAATTTGCTCCTTAGTTAATCCATTGATCCATGACTTGAAATTAAATAAAGAATCTATTTTTCTTCTTTTCTGTTCCTTTTTTTTTTTTCTCACTCTCCCCCTGTTCTCTTGAGTTATTAATGGGTTGGTAATAAGAAAAGAACAGATCTAGTGGTCTATCATAAATGCCATTTCCCATTGACATAGTTTTGTAACTTAGTATGGAGCAATATCAAGTCCAAAGGGTAACTTGAAAAGGACACTTCGTAGTTCATCTGGTTTCTTTTTTAATTATAGGTCTATCTTCTCTGGCTGTACAGTTTAGTTAATCTAATGGCTTACCATGCGAGGTGACTGAATCTGTTGTACTAGAGTGGACTTTGTTGAGGACATCTGGATGTATGTCTGTAAACATTAGCTTTATCTTCAGCAGTTGAAATGAGATTTGAATGCAAGTTGGATGACAAATGAAGTAAAACAGAAGTATTATCAGTCTATCTGAATTTCAAATTAGCAACTATTTCTGGTCAGAGAAAAAGTCAACTGTTCTCTGTGTGTATTTGTGTATTGGCTCTCTCTCTTGTTTGCTTGTTTCGTATTTTCTTTCCCATGTTATGTATATTGGAGATTGGCATATGCAGGGCCCTGTCTCTCTTCCTCCTTGTTCTTCCAGAGATCAGGTGCATCAACATGTGACAAAAGATGGTCCTAATTGCAAAGTTACTGCTGGTGCTTTTGAAGTTGCAACCAATGAACATCCATTAGATTCTGCTGCAGTTTCTCATGGTTCTCAGCATGCCACATCTTGCCATGATGTAGGTTTGCCTGTAAATGGAAGCAGCCAAGGATGTCAAGGAGACAAGCTGACAGGTACTGAAGCTAATGCTGATGCTTCTGCACTGAAAATCAATGCCGGTGTCCTTCTGCCTCCAAATCCAGTGCCATCAAATGTTTCTGATGTTACAAAGATTGACTGTGCTGGTAAAGATGATACAAATAGTTCTGCTGGTATAAGTGTTATAGCTTCTTGCCGAGATGTAGATTTGCCCATAAATGGCAACAGCCAAGGAAGTGAAGCTTACCAGCTGAAAGCTAGCGAAGCTGATGCGTTTCAACTGGAGAAAATCAACGTTGGTGTGACTTGGCCTCCAAATCCTGTGCCGTCAAATGTTTCTATTATTAAAAAGGTAGACTGTGCTGATAACTTGCTGTTGAGTTTATCAAAAGATGATACAAATGCCAATACTGGTGTTGTAGCTGTGAATAACATGGGTAAAAAGCTCAGTTGCTTTACATTTGATGAACTTGACCACATTGTGTTGAAAGAAAGACGAAAATTACTTCTAAAAAGGTACTTCTCTCTGTTGATTATTGCTTATTGCAAGTTAGCCTTTGCGTTAAAATTTTATACTTTTTGAATTTTCCTTTTGCCACTGTTCTTGTATGAATTTTCCAGAATTTGGACAAGGTAAAAAATTGTTAATCTTTATGTGTGATTTGCAGGAAATTGATGGAATTGGAAAAGCCAGCTATAGAGGTAATTTGTCTCGCCTTTTTTAAGTTGGAAGTATGATCATTTCAGAATGCAGTAGTTGTTCCACGCCAGTTTGATTGTAAATTGTCATTTTCAGTTTTCATGTATTGTACTTTATATATTTTGTATATCAACTACCTTGCCTTTTCCATGAAAACAAGGATTAAATGGTGAATAGAAGTTGAATTTGAGTTTTTTTTTTTCTTTTTTTTTTTTTTTCCTTCTCTCCTTGCTTGCTCTTCACTTCCCTTACTGGAATTGGCAAAACCTTTTCTAGGAGTAAATTATCTTTTGTCTGTTTGTTTGTTTGTTTTCTATTCTTTTTATTTATTTATTTATTTATTTTATATGTCCGAAATAAAATCTCTATTTGTCTTCAAAGAGTTCTGGACATGCCTAGAACATGATAGTTCTTGTATCTGGTCTGTACCAGTTTTATAGGAAAACTTCGTTTCTGTTTTTGTCAATTATGTTTTTTAGATTCTTCTTTACCCACACCTTTTTTATAAAATAATTGAATGGAAGTTTAACATAAGTTTTTTCCTTTCATATTTTCTTGTCCATATATCTCTGTACTGGTTATAGTTGTTAAATTAGGGATAATAATATTACTTGAAAGTCTGGATGTTGGTTTCTTAGCTCAATGGTTGATGTATTGATCCTGCTGTTTGAGTAGTATGGTGTATGCTCATATTCTAGCATTTTCCTTCTTTTTGAATTAATTAATTTATTTTCTATTTTCTGTTTTTTATGTCAATTAATGGTGTGCAGGTTATTCCTGTGGGTGTGACGGAAGATCCTATGGAGTACTCTACTGGAAGAATTAAACAAGAGCTCCAGCCTATTGATGGGGAATTTATGACAGCTCAAAATCAATTTAATGACATTCCTATAAGAAATGCTTCTAATCTTTCTACTAGTTCAGCAAATGGTTCATTGTTGGAGCACTCTGCTGGGGGGAACAGAGAAAAGCTTCAAATTGTTGATAGAAAATCCTGCTCGGTTGGAAATGAATTTAATGGCATCCCTAGTAGAAGTGCTTCTAATCTTCAAAGAACTTTCGTCACTGGTACATCGAGTTATGTTGTTTTAGGGCTGTCTGCTACAGGTAACAATATTAACTATTGCCTGATTGTTGTGCAGGGACTGAAGTAGCTACGTCAGGAAATAGAATGGTAGAAAGCAATATAATATTTCCCTCTGAGAGAACATCTATGGAGTTCAAATTGCGTGATGGAGATGATTCTGTTCCTGCAAGGACAAATAATATATGCAACTCAACTCTGAATACTTCTGTTAAAGTGAAAGTTGAACCATTGGATTTTAATAACTTGCAAAATCCAGAAAGGAGCACTTTTGGTAACATGGTATCTGTGAAGTGTGAAGAGGATGTCTCTGATGGAATTGACCATATGCTACTACGAGATCGGATGAAGCTGCTGACATCCGTTGAGGATTTTAAATTGAATTCTTCCAGGAATCTTGAGTGCTTGAGGAATAATGAGCCTGCTGCCTTTGGATTTAGCCACTTGGTTTCTGAATCTGCCAATTCAATAAGGTTACACCGTGCAAGGAGTAGAAAGAAGACTGCCACGTAGGATTTATTTTGCCTTTTACTTAATGTTTTTGAGTTGTGTGCCTGTGATTGGTGTCTTAGGAATCTATTGCTTGTGAAAAATTTCAGGGATTCAGTTGTAACGGCTTTAGAAGAAGATGCACCTGGACTTCTCAAGGTACTGTATGTATTATACTTTCTTCCTTTTGGAAATGGGTTGGTTTTCTACAGTAATGTCAACTGGCTTGTTTTTTGTGTAATTTGAAGCTACTAGGGCTGCATTGTTGTCTTCTGGTTTCTAAAATATTTCAATTGCAGGTTTTGCTTGATCAAGGTGTGTCAGTTGATGAAATTAAGCTTTATGGGGAATCAGAGAATGACGATGCCTTGGATGAATCATTCAATGAAGAGAGCTTCTCAGAGCTTGAAGCTGTGATGACAAAGGTTCACAAGGGTTAAGAGATTGAAATTTCGTTGGTTGTTGCTTTTTACAATTGCGCAGTTTTGTTTTGTCTTTTCTCAATTCGTTTTGATGCTTGATTCAAAGGAATCTGACAGATTAATTTCTAAAGATATTTGCAAAAAGTTGAAAAATTAAGTGCCAATGTTTGGCTTATCCATACATAAGCGAACAAGTTAACTTCATTTACAGTAAATATGGAACTAGATTTTCTGATGGAGAATTTAAGTTATGTTTGTTAAGAGATTGAGTTCTCTAGGACTTTATTTTATATTTTGGATTTGATTGTAATCTCTACAATTATTTAGGCTATTCTAGATTATTTAGGTTATTCTATAGTAATTAGTATTTGCTTCTTTTCTAAATGGAGGAGGGGAGTTGGGGGGGGGGATTTAAATGGTGGTATGTAATGCTACAGTTGCTATTTTGTGGTTGTGGCTCTTTATCGATATTAATTGCAATTGACTTCAACAGCATCCATTACATCTGCAACTACGATAGACACGATATGACTGAAAACGCTTCTATTACCACAATTGAAATCCCTCTTTACAATTGGTATTTTGCATTTATTAGTTGTTAGGTTTAGTTATATAATTCCCTAAATTATATTAGTGTCAAGGGGACTTTCATTGATGCATTGTTGATATTTCTGGATATTTGAGTCTTGATTTACTTGTTCTACATCACTTTCACTGGTCAACAGATTTAATAGTATTTTTTCCCAGTCAATGCTGAGAATTATTCTATTTGAATATGCTTTAAGCTGCATTCAAAATGGAAAGGCGCAATTTCTTTTCCGCTTATGGCTCTAACAAATTGAGTGGTAAAGGCTTCAGAATTTTACTCTGTATTAAAGTTGGACACGTGGAAGATCATTTTATTTTGCACTTCCTGGCATCGGTTCAACTTGGTTTTAGTTTGTAAGAAAACTTAAACATGACTTTTACTGGTTTGAAATGAGTCTGAAAACATCAAATCAATAATTATAAATAGCACAAACCAATATAGAACAGAAAGTGATTTGTATGGTTTAAATTCCTTTATTATTTTCATAAAATACTTGGTCTTTACTACTGGTAATTGTGATCTGGTGGGATCAGTTTGAATTGTTTGGGATAAAGAATCATATACTTATTTTGTTCTTTCATATTTTTATGTATACATGTGGACATCATACCATGAGGATGGGTTTAATTTGGTCAAGGGTTTATTCAGGTTTAAGAGCCACACCTTCTCTTCTAAAGAAAATTTTAAGTTTGTAGATTTTCATCTAACTTTAAGATGGACACCATATGAATAATTTCTTCTCTAGTTTCTCTTTGACATGAAAAGGATCATACTCTCTGCACCACTTTTAATTAACTTAGAACAGGGATGTTGATTATCAATGAACTGAGATTTCTCTAGTTTTCAAGACTTCTTATATTTACCAATTGGCTTGAAAAATACTTTTCCTTTCAAAGGGCTTCTGATGTTAGCTTTTCTAAATGTTTGGGACAGCTATTCTCTCAACGCACCCATTTTTTGAAGTTTGCCCCTATACGATGCTCAAAGGGCTCAAAACCTAGTTATTGCTTGGCTTGCCTATTCTCACTCGTGGAGCAGGTAAAAGGCCTCGTACAACATCAATTTCTTGAGTCCCTGTTTGTTAATAAATATTTTTGTCTTCAGTCATTGATTGCTCATTTAATTTATAATTTTTTTAACCTTTTCTTCTTTTTCCTGCTCTTTCAGACCCGGTATCTGCAGTTTCGTAGATGGCCAGTAGAATGGGGTTGGTGCCGAGATCTTCAATCATTTATATTTGTCTTCAAAAGACATCACAGGTGAATAATCTGCAACATGAACTATGTTTTGAAGTCTGCTATTCCTATTTGTTCTTTTGGATGATGGAATATTTTATGTACTCCTGAATGCAGAATTGTACTTGAACGCCCAGAATACGGTTATGCGACATACTTTTTTGAGTTGTTAGATTCCTTACCCGTTGGCTGGCAGGTCATGAGATTGGTGACTGTCATGAAGCTAGTCAGCTGTGGCAGGATAACCCTGATCGGGAACAAACCATTGTCGGTAATAATTCATTCGTTCTATTTGGATGGCTGCTAGTGCTTTGGTCAGAATGGTTAAATTTCTTAGCAATTTGGTTAATTCACTTTATAATTTTTGCTCATAACTATGAAAAAGGAGAAGTTATAACATTATTAAAAGGAGAAATTGTATGATACTTATTCAGTTATTTTTTTATTAAAGATTTACCATAAAATGAACAGTTTTAATATCTTGAGTCTACATAAGGATGATAAAATTGATGATGTCAGCACACGATCCTAGCATGTTGGATGAAACAGAAAAAGTGTATTAGGGGTCCCTTTGACTGCCAAGATCTTACAAACTCAAACAAAACTTCTCTGTGGCAGTGATAAAATGTTCAATGCCTTTTGGCATTGAATGCCGGGCTGCAAGGAAATTGGTATATGAAAGATGAGAGTGTAGTTGAGAGGAGAATACGTATAGGTATATAAGAAAGGACAAGATTAAAAACAAATGTCGGGGTTGAGGAGAAAATGAGGAAATTGGCTTTGTTTGATACTTGTAGATAAAAACAAAGAGGGTGAAGGCTTTGTTTATTATTTTCTAAAAATGCATTGGTTTTCTGATATGCGTATAGAATCAATTTGTCCCCTTTTCTTTGTTACTTGGTCTGTTCTAGTGTGTAGATAATCTTTTTCAGGGGATATGTAGGATGCTTATTAGAAGTTTTTTTTATTTTAATAGAATAGGAAAGAAGCCAGTATGAAATTCCTACCTTGAGATCATAACAAATATGATCCTTTTTTGAGATTTTTCAGAATTCAGATTCTAGCAAGAGCTGATTGTTATTTTTGTGAAGGCCGCTTGTATGTTATCACTAGTATTTTTTGTTTTCCATGTTGAAAAGTAAAAATAGTTATCCATTCTTTTAGGCAAACATTTTCTTTTAAAATGGGTGAAAATCAACGTGGATATTTTTTGGGGGCGTTGCATTGCTAGTATACTGCCTTGAGAAATGTTTTAATTTATATTGTGAAAAATGAGTTTGGAATATAGAAAAGAAAGGGTACTATTAAGCTGGTTTTCATCAGTTCGCATGCTTGACTAAATGTTCAATTATGTGACAGTAATTCATTTGTTTTCTACTTGTAACTCTTCATGGATAATTGGGATATAATTTCATTTCCCTTGCTTGCTTTCCTTTCCTTTCCTTAACAAGATGTTCCATGTTTAAGCTCATAATTATAGTTTTACTTTATATCTTAGGTAAAATTTCAAAGGGCATTTTATTTTTGGAACTTCCTTTCTATAAAGAGTTCTCTTTTCTAAAGTTGTAGTAAAACAGAATACAGAAACTTGAAAGTCAATTTGGCAGATTTTTGTGCAATTTGGAGAGTAGGGAAGCAGAACCGACTGCATCTCTATATTGATTGATATAATGAGAAGTTTCACTTAAGTATTTTCATCTTATCTTTGGTTCAGGTCGGAGAAGACCTGACCGAAGGTGAGGCAAAGGTGTTAATGGAGTATGGTTGGATACCAAGTACTGGCTTGGGAACAATGCTCAACTACTGTGACAGAGTTGTTCATGATCGAAAAAATGAGAGTGATAGCTCGGAATGGAGATCAAAAATAGGAAAGCTGCTAGTAGATGCATATAATGGTGGAACGATTGTGTCAACCAGTCTCGTAGAGGATGTCATCGAACAGAAGGATGGTGAGAATACTGAGATTAAACTGGAATTCTGATTAGAGATTTGACCCTAGGAACATGAAATATTTACCATGCACAAAGGAACATTTTGAAAGTTTTTAGGCAATCAAACAGTAAGAAATGAGTTCAAACTACAGTTTTCATGTTTTTCTCTTAGAGCAAGATATGTATATTAGATAATTGCTCTCAGATATTCAGCTAGTTGGGAAATTGTGAATCCTCCAGTTTTCTTGTCTATGCTCTGCCTTTATTTATTTATTTATTTATCTTTTAACCGTTCTTTGGTAATCTCCAGGTGCAAGATCTTTGGACTAGACGAAAACAAACTCATAGAAACAAATTACAATACCTTTCGGCTTAATATCGAATGTATAGATGCATGAATCTTCCCATTTATACTTTCAAATAATTCGTATATTGACCTGCAATTTAGCTCATAATGTTGCTTTTTGGCTGTTATCATGCTCTCAGGTTCTCGCAAATGCTTGACTTTGCTTCTCTAGGATTGCAAGGGACTAATTAGGGTTTAGTGTTTCTGTTTTATCAAATCTAGAGTCCGGCTTAATCCGTTTTCTATCATATAATATATACGAGTTCTATATTTACATACATCAAGTACTTTTTGTCATATAAAAATAAACATATATAATATTATAATGTAGACATAAAAAATACATTAATTATATTTTAAAGTTTAATAAAATTAAATTATTAAATTATTAAACATTAAATTTAAAAAAAAAATTAAAAGATATAATATAATTAGGTTTAAACGGATTTAGACTATTCATTTATAAATAAAAATTGGTTTAGGCAAAATTGGATGTAAATATTTCGGGTTTTGTCGAGCTTAGACAAACATATATAATATTAATATTATGCTTAAAGTTGACTTGAACTTGATTTTATTTAGCCTATAGATACTTTTACTTAAGTAGTTATCTACACAATTTAGATATCTGTAATTTTTTTTTTTTAAAGCAATGGTTGAATCAAATGTTGTGCTAATATGTTTTAATATATGACAGTGAATGACTTTTGATGAATATGGTCTACGGCTCACTGCATTTGGACCAGCAGAAAAGAAAGTGATTTTTTAACCATAGGTTTTTTGAGCCATAATTTGTAACCCTAAGCAAAGGGAAAAAAAAAAAGTTTAAAGGCTTGTTAGATTTGGACCACCTGGATTGTAGTATAAAAAAATTTGTCTATAATAAATTTCAGTAGGTCCAATAGATTTCTGGGCCGGACCTTTAAAAATAACAAGAAATGATCAACAATCGTATTTGAAATCCACCCCCCCCCCCAAAAAAAAAAAACCTCATATTTGAAAAATATACTTCATAAAAAGATTTTGCATTATATTTAAACAAAGGTGAAATTTTCATATAAAAACGACAGAGAGGCCAAGTCAAAAATTTTATTTTGGGCTGCTCAGTATATATATATATATATATATATATGATGTAAAAATAAAAATATGAGCCGATAATTTTGACTTATTATTGTAAATCTCATAAAAATTGAAAAAATATATAAGTTTTACTACATAGTTATTTCTTTTATAAAAATTATAAAAATTTAATATTTTTAATTATTTTTTTATTACCATAAAAAGAAAATATTAGTTGATACACCATAATTGATATCAGGATTCTTTTTTTTTACTGACCAAAAAGAAAATTTTAATTTAAAGAAGTAAATATTATGCATAAATATAATGATGTTAATTAAGTGAGAAATTAAAGGGAATTAAATTAATAATGATAAAATTTAAAACCGACAAGCTTAGTAAATTAAATATATTAATGTAGTAATTTTATAAAGAAGTTGTCGAAATTAAAAATGTCGGATCAAACTACAATTTTTCCCTTCCTTCTTATTTAAGAAGGGCTATTTTTAATTGAATTTTCATAAATTTAGGGGGACCAAGCTAAATTTCTTTTTCTTTTTTTTCTTAGTTAAGAAAGGCTGCCACTAACAATTTTCATGCATTTAGAGAGATCAAGCTATTTTTTTTCTCTTTATTCTTAGTTAAGAAATGCCGCTAGTAATGATTTTCATGAATTTAGGGGCCAAAGCATTACTTTATTCCTTTAGATCAACCCAAGTGCTGAAAATTGCTAAACAAAAAAACTAATAATAATAATGTTTGAAAAGCAAAATTAAACGCAAAAAAAAAATTACAAAAATAGTGTTTATGACGTTAGATGACATCTAAACTCAAAGATGATACTATGGAAAAAAAAATAATTCAAGGGGTTGTAATTATATTAACACTAAAAACTATGTAACTCCCATGCCTTTTGATCGTTTGGATTGTATTCATGTTGTTATTATTATTAAATATTATCAAATTTCCTAAAATAGACCAAACTCTAATTTTAAGGATTAACAAGATAATTACGATTTAGAACATCACCAAAAGTAATGGGAAAATTACATATAATTTCAATATCTATCATTCTAATTTCTAAGCATGTGCATAAGTAAACTCAATTGATAGGATATATCATTATAAAATCATTCATAACTTGAAAATATTGTCAAGTAAGCAAATTAACTAAAATACATAATAAAATGGTTTTTTCAATTTATTGATAGGATAAGTTGTAGAAAATGCATATACATCAAAATCATATAATATATATTTTTCAATTTTTGGAATAACAGTGAATGATAATTAAAAAAATAAAAAGAGATTAAGTTAGCTAAAACTTTTACGGGCTCATCCAAAAAGCACCAATGAAGCTTTTTATTCCAAAAACGGTGATTCTTTCTTTTTCTTTTGCAGTGCATTTGGTTTATTAAAATAAAATAAAATTATAATATAATAGTTATTTTATAAAATAGAATAGAATAAGAATGAAATAAAATAACTATAGCTGTAATTTGATTCGATGTAATAGAATAGTGTAGATTCGAATCTTGATAAATGGGATTCAAATTCTTTAAAATAATTTTTTTTATATCTAAGATCAAAATAACCATTAAGTAAAGAGTATTAAATAACTATTTAATAATTTTATAAAATAAAATCATAATTAACTATTTTATAAAATAATTACTTTACGAACTAAAAATTATTTTACTATAATATGTTACATATAATCGTAATAAAATTTTTATTAAAGATTGCTTATTATTGATCAGTATAAAATTGACCTTTGAAAAAGGAACTTTCAAACAACTAAGACTTGATCGTGAAAACCCAAAAAGGGGAGGAAATCAATCAAGCATATATATATATATATATATATTTAGAACTACGAATCTCAAAAATAAAAAATAATATTGCCAAACATATGTGTTATAAAATGATTGATCCAGGTAGACCTGCCGGCAAAATCTCATTGACTATTTCAAGGACTAATGGGAAAAAAAGCCAAATTAAAAATCTTTAATGGGTCAAGTCTCTCAATCATACTCATTCCTAGCTGTAATACAATTAAAATGGAAACCACAAATGATAAAATGTGTGTAGTCTCCGAAAAAATGATGTCTCCTTTTCATTCCCTAAAAAAAATGCTATTACCTTTACTCAATTGAAGAATAATGTAGAAGCTTTTATAATGTATTGAAGAAGATAATGTTTTTATTAAAAATGGACAGATAGGTGTTATGATCGATTAGATCAAGTCTAGTTTAATTAATAAAAAGTTTATTTGTTTAAGTTTAGTCGGTTGAATTTAAAAATTTATTTTCTCATTTAAAATATATAAAAAAAATATTTTTATTAATTAAATAATAATTTAAACTAAATCGAATTAGCTTGAATAATAAAAAAAGTCCAACATAACTCGGGCTAGGCATATGGACACTCTAGGCATTACCTTGAACTAGAATTATATTATTAAAGAAATTGTGTTCATATATATATATATATATATATATATATATATGTATAATCTAATCATTATCATGCTAAAGACTGTGATGGACATAAAAAATTGATGGGAAAAGATTGCTACCTAAGCTCTAATCCCATCCCCTTTTGTGGGTTCCTTAAGTGGCCTAAAAAAAGAACTATTTATCTGCTCTAAATTTCATGATATGGTGGCAAGAAAAGGCTTGAGGAGAAAAAAAATGTTTTTATGCTCCACTTTATTATTGCACTTTTTGGATTCAATAAAACAAGCATATATCATTTCCCCAATTCAAGTTCTATTCCATAGGAAACTTTAAAGTAAACCATGTACACATTTGCATACCAATGATTTTAATTTGAAGGTGGAACTTGCATAGTAAAAGGTACTATCCATAAGATATATAAATTTGCAATTCATTTTCATTGGAAGAAACAAGAAAAAGTGAAAAAAAAATAATAGTTAACATTTTGCAAGTATTTTAAATTTTCAAATTGGATTAAAGGATTTGTCACATGTTCCATTAGATTATCTCCAAAAAATTAACATAATAATTAAATGTGCGATAATATTTTAACTTTTTATGTTAAATTTAAAAATTTCATAGTTGATGTACCAAAAGTATGATAATTTTATTTCTTTAAAATATTCCATACTCGTCATTAGAGGTTTTTAAGGGTTAAACTATGTTTGAATAATAAAAAATTCAATTTAAAAATTTATTTTATTATTTAAAATATATTAAATGTTAAAACTTATTCTATACTAATATTTATATTTTTATAATTAAATTTAAATAAAATTAAATTTTTTTATCTAAAAAATAAATCAAACTATATTAACTGAATCTAAATTATAAAAATTTCAATTTTAAACATAATTAATATTGGACGAATCAGCTCATCTATCTGTCATTTTCATCACTTGCTCAAGTCATGCCATGTCAGAAACCTGAAGTTCTTAAACCTTTTTCCCATTAACATGACAAAAGCATTGCGAGTTGATGACATGTAAAGTTACCATTGGTTAAATTTAAAAATTTAGACACATAATTATTGCATGAAAGGGATATAATATTACGGCATTGAAGTTAGAAAGAATATGCACTCATTGGAGCATTGATTCAGTTGATCCACAATTAGAAAATGGGGGAGGGCTGAAGCAAGATCCTAAAAATATAAAATAAAGAAAGTGGAAGGCAAAAAGGGCCCTAAAATCCACTTAAAAAGGCTAATAATAATAAACATGCGCGTGGGGCGACCGCCCCAATGAAACAATCCAATTTTTCATGTTCCCAACCAGACTTGCCCTAATCTCCAAGGAAATTGAAAACTAAGGGCAGCTGAAAAAAAATGACTGATAAATCATCATTTCCTTTTAAAATACTTGCCAACTTCTTCTTCTTCTTCTTCTTTTTTTTTTCTCAAAATAAACTTAAATGCCATGCCAAATGGCTTCATCCAAGCTTTTATACTTTTTTTCTTCCAATCCAATCACTCTTCCACTACTCTTATCCCTCTCCTATACGTCTAAATTTTGATTCAAATTTTCTTTGGAGGCAATCATTGTTAAGGGAACATGCTCCTTGCCTCATGTGCATTTTTTTTTTATTGCATACTTTTTATCCTATTGTACTCTTAGCTTTTCGACTACATATATATATATATATATATATATAT
>JBBYHL010000020.1:12295748-12308606 GCA_038381835.1 Adansonia madagascariensis
TAAAAGCATCCTAATGCTTATCTAAGACTAGACTCGAAGAAAAACTATGAAAATGCCTTCAGGGGATACCTTCGACACGAAAGTGTCCCGGTAACACTAATGGACCTTAAATGACCTAAGAAGGCTAAACTAATCCTAAAAATTCACCTTCGATATAAAAGCGTCTTAATAAAAATTACCAAAATGCTTTTAAGGTGTACCTTTAACGTGAAAGTATCCCGGTAACCCTAACAAGCACTAAAATGATGAGAACTAGATAAACTTATCCTAAATATGCACCTCTGGCATAAAAGCATCTCGGTTACTATCTAAGGCTTGATTTTAGAAAAATTACCAAAATGCCCTTAAGTTATACTGTCAACGTGAAAGTATCCCGGTACCCTAATGGAAACTAAAATCATGAAAAGTAGATGAATTTAGTCTAAATGGAAAAGCCAAAATTTTAAATTTGACTTAAAATGCAAAATTTGCAATCAAGCCCCTAAATTTTTGAAAATTACATTTTGTATCCTTCAAAAGACCGAACAAAGACGAAAAGTTTTAAAAATTTCTATATCCCTACAAAAGGCCATAGAAATAGTAGAAATCTTTAATACTAGTAAAATACCTATTTTGCCGCCTAAATATGAAAATTTGCTATTTAGTCCTTAAGTATTATAAAACTTTCATTTTAGTCCCTACATAATAAAATAACCCAAAAAATCATAAAAATCACATGCAAAAATATATGAAAAATACAACAAAATACCAACAAAGATTCAACCAACACCTTGGCCTTAAAAAATATATTTCTATAATTTGCAAAATGACCCCTAAACTTTATAAAATTATATTTCAACTCCAATGTAGTAAAATATCACAAAACATCACAAAAAGTCATTGAATCAGTAAAGAATCAACAAAGAAAACATGGCAAAAATATGCACAACGGTTCAGCCAAGCACTCTTAGCCATAAAGCATGTTTTTTCATTTTTTTGCAATTTAGTCTCTAAATTTTTTTAACTTTGCATTTAAGTCCCTACATGAAAAAGAACATCATCGAACATCACAAGAAATATCAAATCAATCAAGAATTAACCCAAAGATCATAAAAAATATATACAGGAAGGTTTGGCTAAGCACTTTTGGCCATAAAACACGATTTTGGCATATTTTGCAATTTAGTCTTTAAACACTTTAAAATTGCAAAATGGCCCCTAAAATGTGAAAATCACCTAAAACATGTTCCAAAACACACAAAATTAGCTTTCTAACAGCCCATGAAGCTCTCGACCAAACCAAATGGCATAAAAAAGTTTATGTATTTTATGATTTAATCCCTAAAATTTCTAATATTTACAAAATAGGCTAAAAACATGAAATCAAGACAACAATAAGCACAAAATCATCATTACCAATTTATATCAGATTCGACCAAGGTAAGAAATAAACATGCATCAATATTTTGTAACAAAAATCAAGAAAATAAGCATGTATAAATATCATCAAGTTTAATTACAAAAATAAAATGATAAAAAATGAATATATAAATATGTATAGCAACATATTAACATGAAAATATTAAGGATAACAATATAACCATAAACATAAACACTCAACAAAATTAATATCTCATCAAAAACAATAATATTTCATAAAAAAAAACCAAGCTTTAACTAAAAACAATTAAATATGTCAACAAATATATAGGAAATTGATCATTGTCAACATGTTAGCCTTTTAACATGGATAAAATCTATGAGCTTAAAATGATTTTAACTCAGAACAAAGAAGAAAAATGATGGGAGTAAGCAAATATTGCAAAAATTCTTGATGAAATCACCTTGAAAAGCTTTTAAACTTAAAATTTCTTGCAACTTTTTCTATGAAAAATGGTTAAGTTTGAATATAGAAAGCCCTAGTTGTTTGAGAGAATTTTGTCTATGGTTTTTCCAATGTGGTCCACGGCAAGAATGGTGGTGGAATCTTTCATGGCCAAAATGTTCCTAGTAAATCTCTAGGAATTTCCTTTCATTTATTACAAGTAATAATTTCTTAATTTTTTTGATTTTTTATTTGATGTGTTTGAGATATGATTTGATTTTTGACAAATTGGTTGGATTTAAATATATGACCCTTATCTCCTTATGAGTGATGTCATGCATGACATCATTAATTTCTAGAGATATTTTGAGTGAAATTTGTATATAATGTGTAAAATTGAAGAGCTAAAGTGAAAAAATTAAAAATTATGTTTTTAAAATAAAATTTCATATAATAAATTTAATTCAATATAATAATAAAATAATAAATTTTTTATGTACAAGGAAAAAATTAAAATAGCAAAATCATAAAATTTTATGAGAAAAACCTTACTGAGGAAAACTTGTTATATGTAAAAAATGCATAACTCATAAAATAAATTGATTTTTTCACAAACTAAATTAAAATCAATTAAACTATAACATTTGATGAATTTTAAAAAATATATATAAACTTGAAAAAATATCTTATCAAAAAATTTACTGAGTATAAAACTTGTATCTTGGTAACAAGAAAAAAATTCTCAACCTCATAAAGCAAATTGAATCTTTCAAAACTAATTTAATATGGATTAACTAATAATATTTAAAGAATTTTAAAAAAATTATAAACTAAGAGAAATCTTTAAAAAAAATTACGGAGTAGAAAACTTCGTATTTTGAAAATGAAAATTTTAAAACAAAAATGCAAAACTGATAAAATAAAAGGGATTTTCCTAAAATGATTTAATATGAATTAAATAATAATATTTGAAGAAGTTTAAAAATTATAAAATAAAAAAAATCTTCTCGAAAAAATTTATGAAGTGGGAAGCTCTGTATTTTGAAAATAAGAGAATTTTACAAGAAAAATGCAAAACTGATAAACTAAAAAAAATTTTCTAAATTGATTTAATATGAATTAGATAATAATATTTGAAAAATTTTTAAAATTATAAACCAGAAAAAATCTTCTCGAATAAATTTATGGAGTAGAAAACTTCGTATTTTGAAAAAAGGAAAGAAAATGTAAAACTTATAAAATAAAATAAATTTTGAAAAAAAACTGATTTAAAGGTAATTAAATGTAAAATTTTAAAGAATTTTGACGTTGAAAACTTGAGAAAATTAGACCACAAAATTTTACAGATAAAAGAAAGCTCGTATTTTAAAATCGAGAAAATTTCAAAGAATACATTAAAACTTATATAAAATGAATAAAATAAGATATGTCATCCTAGATTTTAATTTACAAAATGGTAAAGATGAAAATTAGGAATCCAAAATAATTACAGGAAAAAATTTTACTAGTATAACACTCGCAACACAGAAAAATCAAAAATTGGTCAAAAAAATGGATAACCTGACTCATTGTAGTATAAAGTGCTAATATAAATTTTTACTTAAATATTTTTCATTTTTTGGAGTACATATCAGCATAAATATCATACAGGTATCAGTACAATTATATGACAGTCAACTTCCCAAGGTTAATGAAAATTTTTCTAAAGATTCTTACAAATGGAAAATTTGACTACAATGTCATCCACAAAAACAAATTTTCAAAATTTTGACAAAAAAACATAAAATATGAATTTTCTCTTAAAGATTCATCTTGTATATCTGAAATTAGATATCAAAGTATGATTATTTTTTATCACATAAACTTGGGGCCATTTAACTATGAATAAAAAGGTTTTGAGAAATGTCTGATTCATCTGAAAAAGATCATTCCCAATTAAGGTTGTCGTTAAGTTCTCAATCTTGGATATTCAAGATTATTAAAAAAAAACCCGCACGAAAATAAGTGTCTACACTGGCCATGATCTTACTATCAATTTTCTTTTTAAGCAGACTAACATGAAAACAAAAGGTGAATTCTTGAGGACTCCAATAATTTTAGTCTATCAGCAATTGCTCCAACTTTTACTACTATAGGGTAAGGCCTATGGTACTTAGATGTGAGCTTCAAATTCTTCATGAGTGCTAGAGTAGTCTATCTATAAGGCTATATCTTCAAGTAGACTTCATCTCCCACCTCAGTTCCTTTTTAGATCTATGCTATCTATATAGTACTTTATCCTGGTTTGAGCCTTATAAAGCTGATCCTTTAAAAGTTGTCAGAGTTGCTTTCATTCTTTTAGTAATTCCTTAATAATGGCAACTTTGGCCTTGGTGTTAGCAACCTAAGGGAACCCTTGAGGAGGATACCCATACATTGCTTAAAATAGGGACATGCCACGAGTAGTGTGAAAACTGGTGTTGTACCACCATTTAGCCAAAGAAGCCATTGAGCCCAAGACTTAGGCTTTAAAAAACACACACCTGAGACACTGTTTACACCTTGATTCAACCTTTCAAACTTCGAATGGTATGTTGTACTAAGCTGAACTGTAGTACCAAGTGACTTCATCAATTCCTACCTTATCAACCCGTGAAGATCTTGTCCCTATCTAAAATTGCTATTTTAGGTGCACCATGGCATTTGTGAACCTAGTTTAACTATGCTTTAGCTACATCCAATGCCATGTATGGTCAAAGAAATAAAATAGGAGTACTTTGTGAATTTATCAATAACAATTAGTATACAATTAAACCATTGAGATAGAGGCAAAACTTCTATGAAATCCATGATAATCATGCCCCAAGTTTGTTCAGGTATGCGACTAGGCTATAAAAGACCCAAAGAAGATACATCTTCTTCTTTGTTTCTTTGGTAGTTATCACATTGTTGAACATATTCTTGCACCTGTTTGAGTATTCCTACCAATAGAGATAAAGCTTTAACCTATAATAAGTAGCTTGAATTCTAGATTGACCATCTTGTGGTGAGTCATGTAAAACTTAAAAAAGCTCTGACCTTAATGAGCCATTGTTGCCTAGATAAGCCTTCCCCTTGAACTATAGAATTCCATTTCAAAAGAAATTCTTACAGGGTTCACAAACAATGCTATGATTTTTTCTAAAGCAAATAGGTCACTCTTGTAGTCATTTTTAATTTTGCTAACCCATTAAGGAACTATGATAGTTGAATGCAAGCTATGGCAAAAACCTTTATCTTCGAACTATTTTGATAAAGCATCTACAACTTTGTTCAAATTTCCTTTTCTATATTGAGTAAAATAATCTAGCCCCATTAATTTAGTTATCCCTTTCTTTTGAATAGTAGTCATCAACTTAGACTCCAGCATATATTTCAAAGCTTTATGGTTAATCTTAATGATAAACTGCCCTCCTTCTAGATAATGTCTCCATTTACTCACTGTAATAAGAATGGCTAAAAACTCTTTCTCATAAATAGGGAGGGCAGCATGTAAAGGGCTTAAAGCTTTGCTAAGGTAAGCAATAGGTTTACCAGCCTATGACAAAACAGCTCCAATTCCTAAACTGCTAGCATCAGTTTCTATGTAGAAGGGCTATGTGAAATCTAGCAATGACAAAATAGGAGTATTGCACATAGCTTCTTTGAGCTATTAAAAGGATGTTAGTGCAGCTAAAGTCTAATTGAAGTTTGCCTTTTTAAGCATATCTAAAGAGGTTTACTATTAACTCCATAACCTTTTATAAACTTCCTATAATAGCTTGTAAAACCTAAAAAACCCCTTAAAAATTTCAAAGTCTTAGGCTGTGGCCAATTTTTCATGGCTTTCACCTTGGTAGGATCTATGGCAACTTCGTTAATAGAAATGATATGCCTCAAGTATTCTACCTGTCTTTGCCCAAAAAAGTATTTGCTTCTTTTGGCATATAATTTATTCATTCTCAGGGTATGCCAAACAATTTGTAAATGAAATACATTTTCGTTCATGTCAAAACTATAGACAAGAATATCATTAAAAAAAAACTAAGACAAACCTTTTAAGGTAAGGGGCAAACACATCATTCATTAATGCTTGAAATGTTGTACGTGCATTGGTAAGACCAAATGGCACTACCTTGAATTGATAATGTCCTTAGTGAGTCTTAAAAGCTATTTTGCATATATTCTCTTCTTTAACCCTAATTTGCCAATATCTTGACCTTAAATCCACCTTGGAGAAAATATGAGCCCTCTTTAATTCATCCAACAGGTCTTCAACAACTGGTATTGGAAATTTATTTTTAATAGTCATGGCATTGAGCTGTTTATAATCAATACACAGCATCTAAGAGCTATCTTTTTTCTTAAACAATAAACAAGGAGAAGCAAAAAGGCTTTTGTTAGACTGTATAATGTAGGAGCTCAACATTTCTATCACCTTTTTTTTTTTACATCAGTCTTTTAATGATGTGGGAATCTGTATGGCCTCAAATTAACAGGTTGTAAACCACTTTTCAAGGGTATTGGTAGGAGTTAATCTTTTAGGCTCTTCAAAAACATTAGAGTAATTGTTTAACAAAGATTGCAACTCTTTTGGAGTATTAGTGTCTTCATAATTAGAAGTAAGCATGTAAAGTTCCCTAATTAACTCTAAATCTTTATCTACCAATTTTTAAAGTTCATCTCCAGATATGATCTTCAATATTTTTTATTTTTGCCCCTCTTTAAAACCATTCATTGACCATCCTTGTAGAATGATATAGTTAAGTCATTGAAGTCAAAGACAAATGAGTTGTATTTTCTTATCCATTCAACCCCAAGAATCATATCATTTCCCCCCAAGGAAGTACTATGAGATCATGAGTGAAAGTCTGACCCTACATAACCCACTCTAGTGGTTTACATTTTGCACTGTTATAAAGTTTTTCACCATTGGCTACTATTATGATTAAAGGGTTAGTGCGTAAGAGCTCAACACTATAATTAGCCCACCTTGGTGTCACAAAACTATGGTACTACCACATCTATCAACACATTAATAGGCTTACCCTTAATAAACCCTTGCATCCTCAATATGCTATGCCCTTTATTTCTAATCAAGGCATTTATGGATATCTCTAAGCTTTCTTCTATTGTCTTTAATGTTTTGTTCTTGCTCTTATTCAATTGATTCTTCATTCTACTCTTCAACAATTATGGCATTGATTTATTTTGTAGGTCTACAAACATGGCTCGAAAAGAATTTTTTTCGTATCGAAAATAAGGATTTGAGGTTTTGTTCAATTCAATTAGTATGGGCTTGTTCATGTTGGATACAGTGTTTGAGGTTGGTTTCATAGTTTGGATACCTTTTGTTAAGAAGGGTTTATAGTATGGGTTGGTGCTAGGATATATATATTTGGTTTGTAGGATTGTCTATTTCTTCAGGTTTCTAACTCTACAGATAATTCATGTAGTTTGGCCTGTTTGAAAGCAATCGTCAAAAAAGTAGTTTCATTTACTTTAACCCTAAGCTAGGTCTTTCCTTAACCTATTGATGAAGCTGGAAACAAAGTATCCTTCCATAAGATGAGGATTATACTATAGCATGTAGGGCTTAAGTTCCTCAAACTTCTCCTGATAATCCTCTACTATCGACTTTTGGTTAAGCTTATTAAACTCTTCCACCATGTTAGAATAATCCTATCATAGAACCTAGCACAGATCTCTACTAAATTCCTGCCAAGATACTCCAGGTTTTTGCATAATTAAGCCATCGAACCAGATCTCAACCTTCCCAGCCAAAGACATAACTACTAACTCAAGTTTTTGGTATTAGCTATAGAGAAAATAGTGAAGTACTTTCAACATTTCTTCACCCATCCTCTTAGATTGGATCTATAAAAAACAGGCAACAACTTTTATCATCTTAGAGCAAAAAATTCATATTAGAGGTTGACTTAGTCCTATTTTCAATTTTACTGTTCTTAAAGTGTAAAGCATTATCAAGGCTTGGGTTACTGACATTAGTTTCCTATGGATTGTTGTGTAAAATTCTAGGTTTTTTAGGCTTGCACATATACTTTCCATGATCCCCTATGATAATTATCTCCACCGGAGCCTTACCATCTTTGTTTGAATGGACAATAGGGGTAGAAGTTTTGATACTTCAAGCAAAGGCTATTCTTGATTTTGACTGATTTTGTACATCATGCTTTTGCATCACTCGAGAATCCTATTAATATACCTTTGGCTCTCCAACAAATTTTCATTTATACCTCTCTTTCGCTCCTCCCACCACTTAGGGACTATGGTTTTAGAAGCTTTAAGAGACTCCAATTGTTCCTATAACAACTGCACTTGTTCATGTAGAGTGCTAAACGTTGTGCCTTCTACCATGTTCTTCTGTTTACTATGCTTGCGCAGTTTAAAACAATCGAAACCTGCTTGGATACCAAAATTGTCACAGGGTGTAACCAACTAAAATTAAAGAAGACAAAAAATGAAAGAGAGTAGAAGAGAATGGGTAGAGACAGAGAATGAAAAAAACTAAAAAATGTAACTTCTTGCCATCTTCGATTACATTGTAGCCTTAAATACAATTGACAAGACCCTCATTGTTTTAACCAACTCTAAGATTTAAACTGTCCACTACTCAAAACCAATAGTTATAACTTAAACTAAATACAAACAACTTATAACTTTAACTAAATATAAATAACACATTAATTTGAAACTAAATACAGACAACACATAACTTTAACTAAGTACAAACAACACATGGTTCTGAAACTAAACACTGATTGACACTTCAACTAGTGGATACATCTTCTTGTTGCAACTTCATGTCCTCAGCAACTCCCACTTCCTTACCATGGGCCTATAACTACATGATAGGTTTCTTGTGTCATCTCAAGTCCTTGTTACTCAAAATTTTCAAAATGTCACTGATTCAGTAATTGATGCATGAAATTTTAATAAAAATGTGTTTTGAGTCTCTTCTGAATATTTAGGAAAAAAAAAACTTATTGAACTTTATTTCAAGGGTTTGAAGTAGCAAATGTGCAGCTTTAATCAGAACAAAAATGTATAGTAAATTGATTATCTCAAAAAACAAAATAAAATAAAATAGAGAGTAACGTGAAAAGACTAAAGAATATTAATCTACTTGTTTTTATATTGCATAGCTATTTGAACATGTTTGAACTCTTCAATACCGTTGACGTTGGAGACACTCATGGAAATTTGTCTTCGAAATTGAATTGTAAGAAAAGAACGATCAAACCAACCTGAAATATATGCATTTTAACTTTTCTCCGCCTCCCATTTCTATCATTTCCTTGTATGTACAACAAAATTATAACACATTAGTCCTCAACTTTTATGTAACTTAAATCAATCATTCAACTTGTTGGATACTAATAAATACATAATGACTTATTTTAGTACAATAAACAAAGTAATAGCTTAAGAAAAATAAAACAAGTCAAGAACTATTTTAGTATTTTAGCCTACATATTTTCTAAGAGTAATGCAATTTAATTCACAAAGCATGTTACTAGCTCTTTTTTTTTTTTTTTTTTTTTTGTCTTCAATAACTGTACTTATTGACATGTCATATGGGAAAATTTTGAAGGTAAGACCTATTTTTGGTACATAGAGCGTACTAGGTCTAGGAAGTCATACAAGGCCTAGGCCTTGAAATTACCCAACAATCTTCCAACATACAATTCAATACCTGCATGGGAGGTTGCTCTAAATATGTAAGCCCTCGACTACTTTGCTTAGCCAAAGAAGCAAGTAAATCTGCCTACGTACTAGTTTGCAAACACCTTACACTGCCAATCCGTGGAACGAATTGTTTACATTCCGATATTATCTTATTAGATCCTTATCTTGTAACGGTTGAATGACCTTATTGATAGCCAACATAGAATCAACCTCCACAACCACCTTGTAATCCCTGTTCCAACTAATTTCAAACCTAATAGAATTGCATATAAATCTGCTTTCAAAATATAGCCTCTAGTAACCTGTAATATACTTAGTAATATGAAACCAAACATCGGCATTCCTTGACTATCCCGACAAATCCCCCCAGCTGTATTGCGGCCCTACCAAAGGAGACCTATCAATTCATGAACAAACAAACTTTTCGTGTGATTCATGACCTATCAAATCAGTTCTTCACTCTTCCAAACAACTGGAGCACAATGCATAACCTTGGGAAGTTTTTACTCTCAATCTAACTTGTAAAGCAGACACACAAACAAACTTGAGAATGATAACAAATAAAGAGGACGTTTGAATTGGCAATAAGTAAGATTAACACGTTTAATTTTGATCTCGAGTCACCAAATCTATTGATGGAAAAGATTTTACAAAAAAAAAGAATCATTTCCGTGCGTACATACACATTCTGGTTCAGTACAAGTTAAGCACGACATATTCGAGAGACAAAACAAACAAAATTTAGAATCAATAAATAGAAATTCTACAATAAAGGGTGGAAAAAAAAACTTTGCTCTGGCAGTGAATCTAACGAACAATGTAATCTAAAATGTTGGTGGAATTTGCAAGCCACTATGAACAATCACTAAAACTTGTTACTTGATCACAAGAGAGAAGCACCAGCATTTACCTAGACTCCGAAATTGCACATCTGCACAAACTCCATCTCATTATCCACATATTTAGTCCAGAGATTCTTGTATTGATTCATAGCAATGTCTAGCCAAGGTTTCATGTTTCCATTATAATGAATAACTGCAGCATTAGTGATCTCATCCAAGCTAAGGCCTGGATTGTATCCAAGCCCAAGCACATGCCAGGATTTGTCCAATGATTTGGTCAATGAGTAGAAGGTGATCAGGCTAGGCGGAAGAGTACCCGATTTCCACAGACTACCATCCATATTCTGATCAAAAGATCAATTGAAAGTCAATTACACATAGAATTTCAGAATTCAACCATAATTCCCACCATTAGTATGACTGAGGAGTTATATTTGAAATTTGAAGTTGGTTAATCGGTTTCACTCCCTAAAAGTTGTAATCATTTGATCATCATTTCTAAAGTTCCTAATTTTCAATCCAGAAACCACCCTCATACTAATAGCACTAAGCATTCATTTTGATTTCCAGCTTGTTGTTAAGTTCTATAATACTCCAACTCTTTATTTTCACTAAAGTACCAAGTCCAGCACCCACGCTTGACACATATTTGGTTATGGGTATAAGAATGCGATCCTCCAAATATATAAAAAAATGGATAAAAAAATTGAGCACACCAGTGTCGAACATATACCTGTATCCGACACTCACCTCTAGAGTAACGTATGTCAGGTTTTGTAGGTAAAAAAATTATGCCTTCATCTCCATCAAAATCAAGAAAATGATCCCTAGGAAACCAAGCATCAGGGCTATCAAACATCACTAAATTAACTTGAAAGAAAATAATAAACTTACCAAGTTCTGCCAGTTGTGATACGTTTCTGTGCATTTCTCACGCCTCCAAGCATCAAGATCTAAAATATTCATCCCAAAAGCCCAAGCACAAGCCGTAGGATTAAACCTCTCCTTAATGAGAGGGTGTGAAAAGTTCAAATACTGAGAGAAACGGTGAAATGACCCAAAGCAGGTCTCAACAGCCCCATTCACCTTCCCAGCCAAATCTATCTTCCACAACCCTGTCAAGTCCTTCTGAACCACAACATCATCATCCAGGAACAAAATCTTATGCAATTTCGGGTACATTTCTGGCAAATAAAACCTAAGGTGATTCAACATTGACACAGACTGGGGGTTCCTAAACTTCAAACTCCCATCTTTGGTAGCATTCTCCATCTTATTCTCAAAGTGAAACCTCTGCAACTTTGCAGACTCAATCTGCTTCATCACTGGCACATAGGAGGAATTCAAGAAATTAAAATCTTCCACTGCCTTCACTTCCACGTGAGCACCCCCTTCCACAGGTCTCATTCTAAACCAAAGTTTCATGGAAGCCACACTCATTCTATCAGTCACCACATGGAACACATGTTTCCAAGGGTCGTTCGCATTCTTCACCACGGACCTCACCACCACCGAAACTGCAATCACATTATCTGAAAATATAGCATAATGATACAAACTAGGATCCTCAAACTCAATCTTAGGCAACTCTTCCTCATACTTTTCCGGATGTGAAATTCTCTCCTCCACAAGCCTCATTGCCAAGCAATGCAAACTTTTAGGAATTGATTTAGCAGCAATTGAGCTCGCAAAAGCTCCATTCTTTTTTGCCTTACCCAACAATTCACCAACTGCAAAAATAGTGTCTTTCAACTTCTGAATTTTCAACTGAGTATCATAATTCTCTTTAGATTCAGCTATCAATAACCTAGCAAATTTCACCCTGTCTTTCACTTCTTTCTCCAACTGCCTTAAAACATCCTCATCTAAATTTCCATCAGTTTCAACCAAAGAGGATTTATAACTTGGTTTTGAAGTAAGATCTGAGAAATCCTTGGCCAAATCATCAAACATTTTCAACTGCTTTGACATTTCAAGCTTTAGCTTCCTTGCATAAGCTGCATATGTTTTCACTAATGTGATGTGATCATTGGCTTGCTTGTATATCAAATCTAACCTTGTTTTGAGAGGGTCTGAATTCAATGCCAGAAATGTTGTATGCATGTAAGCATTTCCTCCACTTGGAAGCCTCTGCTCCCAAAACAAAAAAACAGTTATAATATGTAAAATAAAATGGTATTTAAAACCCAAAAAGATAGAATTTTTAGGTATTGAAAGCTCGGCTCCAAATTCTTATCAGAAAAAATAAATAAATAAATAAAAATATTGAATTTTGAAGTATTAAAAGCTCACCTCAATAAAGACAAACCGATTTGAAAAAGATCACACATCTAAAAAGCCAGAAAGCCTTGGATTTTGAAGCGTTGAGAATGAATTATTGAATTAGATAAATAAAGGTTATATTACTAAGTGGAAAAACAAAACCCACGTTAGAAATTGAAAAGGGTATATGAAAAGGCCAAAAAGAAAAGGATTTTGAAGAAATGAAAGGCGAATAAATTGGAT
>JBBYHL010000020.1:12355666-12380885 GCA_038381835.1 Adansonia madagascariensis
TTTAAAATTTAAATTTTAAAAAGATTTTATCCTTTTAAATCTTATCAGATTATGTTTTAACACCTATAAATAGGTGTTAAATTGGGGAAGGAAATATACAACCAAAAAAAAATCATCTTCTTCTCTTCTATTCCTCTAGTCATCCGAGATAGAATTTCATCACCTTTGGTTCGTAGTGTTGTGCTTATAAGTGCTAACAATCGCAACGTGATCGAGGAGGCCTGGGAGACGTGTTGCAAATATTGTCTAGCACATTGGTGGCAGGCAATAAACATCTTAAGGTCAGAGGTTCAACCTTGACTCGATCGTGTAACATCCGACGTTTCAAATTTTTTGGTAACACGTATATTTATTCCATGATTTTTTTATTAGATTATTTAATTTATTCTAGTATCGTTTTAATCGTTTGTTCATTTTACAGTAGCTCGGATCTAACAATTTATACAGTACCAATGAATCAAATCATGCTACTAAAGATAATAGTAAACTAATATCGAATAACTCCATGCTTGTAACTTAGACTTTGAAAGCTATCTCCGAGTAATGGTTTGGTGAAGAGATCAGCGAACTGGGTAGAAAAGCAAACATATCTTGTTGTGAGATTACCTAAAACAACTTTCTCATGAACAAATTGGTAATCAAGTTCTATATGTTTTGTTCGACCATGAAACA
Source organism: Adansonia madagascariensis (assembly GCA_038381835.1). Classification (NCBI taxonomy): domain Eukaryota; kingdom Viridiplantae; phylum Streptophyta; class Magnoliopsida; order Malvales; family Malvaceae; genus Adansonia; species Adansonia madagascariensis. The sequence goes on from JBBYHL010000020.1 coordinate 12,356,339, forward strand.
CTGGATTGATACTAATGTAAAGTGCTGACAAATTGTCACAAAATAAAGTTGGTGGTTTAGAAAGCGATGTCTAACTCATAGAGAAGAGAAACATAACCATGTAACTTCAACAATGGCTAAGGCCACCGAGTGATCCTCTATTTTATAGCTTGATCTCGATATGTAGGTTATTTCTTTGCCGACCAAGAGATGAGATTTGAGCCTAAATACATGCAAAAACCAGAGATAGAGCATCGTGACAAAGGGCAACCAACCCATTCAGTAACTGAGAAGGCATTAATCTCAAAGGTAACATCACTTCGTGGATTAAACCATAATCAAGAGTTCTTTTAACATAACTTAAGACCCATTTGAGAAGTTGAAAATGATATATGGATGGACAGTGCATATATAGACTAAGAACGTTAACTGTAAAGTAGAGGTAAGGCCTTATCATGTTGAGATATTGCAAGGCCTCTATCATTTTGTGATAAAGTTGGGCATCTGAGAACTGGGCAATAGGGTTGTAAGATCAAGTTTGGCGGGAAAAAGGTGGAGATAACATTACAGTTCGCCATGTGCTCGAGCAATATATCACTTACATGCTTCTTTTGAGATAAATGAAGACCAATAATTATGGAATTAACCTCGATGCCTAGGAAATAATGTAGGTGCCTAAGATCTTTCGTAGCAAATTCAACATTGAAGAGAGAAGCAACCTTTTCTAATACTGATGCGCGGCCAGCTATGATAACTATATCATTAACGTACACAAGAAAAATGATAACTCCAACAATAGTGATAACTCAATGAAATAGAGTTGTTTAGTTTTATTATGTGCATTAAATTAGCTAAGTCTTAAAAATTTTTATTTAAAATTTATTTATATTTAATAATTTTTAATTTAGTATTATTTTATTTATATTTTATTTATTTTTAGTAGTTTTTAATTTAGCATTATTTACTTTCTTTATATTTTAATTACTTAATTATTTAATGTGTTTCATATTTTTGTAGGTCAAAATCTAAACGAGTTTCTAAAAGAGTAACAACTTGATGAAGAAATAAAGTGGATTTAGTCAAGCAAGGTGGTTCTAATTTGGCAGTTTTCAAAAATAATATCTTTAACATATTTGCTTATTAAGTTTGTCTCAAAAGTTTTGCCTATATATTGGATTTTTAGGCTTAGACTTAGAGACATCCTAAATACTCTAGTTTTATTTTTTCTTTAGTTTTTTAAAGAAGAGAGAAGCCATTATTTGCAAATATAGAAGGATCGGAGAAGCTTAAAGATCAAGACTTAATAGTTCTTAGTTTTCTCTTTCCCTTAATCTTTGATAAATATTTTATTCGAAAATGAGTATCTAAAGTCCATTTTTTTATGTTCAAATTGCGATTTTTTTCATACAATATATAAAAAGAAAGGGATACACTTACACCAGACTAATTTTGCACACATAACTTTTTATATGATTAATATCTTGAGAAACCATCATTAGATTTAGCAATATAATTGTGCTCGTCTTGCACGTAAAGTTTTAAATTGAATCAAAATCTTAATTATATCAATCGAGAATAATAGTATTTTTAACATTTATTTAATGGTTAAAAGTTTTTTATATTAAATAAATAGTTATACTATAAAATAAAAGACTTTTAGGAAGAGATAAGAGAACAATAAAAAAAGCATCTTCTCTATCTTGATTTTGGCTGTAAATAAGGGATGAATGTCATCCCTTATTTAATATTAGGGACGAATATTGTCCTAAAAGTTTTTAGAAATATAGCTTTAGAGGATAACTATTAGAAACAGTTTTTCATCTTTTGAGAATAATTATTGATCATGCTTAATTTCTTTAAATTTTGTGATGTTAGACATTATTAATTAGGTTAATATACTATTTGGCCTCTGTACTATAACTGAATCAAGAAAAAAATTTGCAATTTGGTACCTAAACTATATTTCCGTGACACTTATTTCAATGCTTAACGATGCTAACGTGGCATTCTTTTTCTTAACCAATAGAACTACAACACGTGATATTGCTGACACTTAGCTATATCATATCAACATTTTTGAATAAAAAGTAAATTTTCCAAATAAATAAAAAAATAAAAAAATTTCTTGGTTGTTGACATGATATTACTGACATGCCAACATGCCACGTGTCATAATTTTATTGGTCAAATAATTGCCCTGTCAACGCCGTTAAGGCCTTGTACTAACGTGTGTAACAAAAGTATAGTTCATGTACCAAATTGTGAATCGGGTTATTATATAGGGGTACAATGGTATATTAACCCTTCTAATTTATTCAAAACTTAATGTGCATAATGTAGAAGATGAAATACGATGGTTGGATTAAACAAATGTAAATTGTACATAAAGTTATATAAGTGTAAAACTAATTTAGTTTTACACAAGCATAACTAAATTACCCTCCTATACATACATAATTAATATATATATATATATATACACACACGCAAATAATGTAAGGTTAGCAAGTTTAAGCTTTGCAAGTTGCATCGGTGTAAGCGAGAAAATTAGGACAAGGCATTGTCTCTCTTTTCTTAAGCACTTCTCTTAAAGCAAAGAAGATATCAAACCCTGCTTTTCTTTTAAGCAGAAAAACTATGCATGAATCGGACAAGGCATTTAGTCCATATCGCTATTCTTGGATCCTGAGGAATATGTTTGATGGAATAATTGCTTAGATAAATTATTGCAACCCCAAAGGTTAGCTCATTTTTTTCAAGTCAGTGGAATCTTTATGCTTAAAACCTCGATTCAAGTAGTAATTGATTTGGTACTTCTCAAAGATCAGGAACTGTCATTCTAACCCTTCTCGAGGGATTTCATCTAAAAACGCAAAATTTATGGCTGGCCGTAGCTATTGTATTTCTTTTTCTCTCATATGTATAGAAATAACTTTGGAATTAGTCACAATATAAAAGATCTTTTAGAAGCACATATTCCTCCAGAAGGATGATTAGGGCGTAAACATTAGGGTCCATGAGTACATAAACTCTTCAAATATTTATAATTAAATATAATGTATTTGTTTCGCATATGAATCGATAGTATATATATCTCACACTCCCAATCTCACATGTTGTAGCAATACAATATATCAGAGGTACAACTTGGATTGGAAGGACATGTGATAGTGAGCTTTGCGTAGGAGGAGAGAGCAATCATCCGCTAAAGTTCTCATGTCCATAAAGTATAAATGAATTCGGAGTTTGACTTACTACTTTTAAAATGTGATATTTAATAAGTTAGAGCTTGAATCTCAATTATAATTTTTTTTTCAAATTACAATTTTTTTGTTTAAAACAAAAAGATATCATCTATAAACTATGTACAAAGAATAAAATGTAACCTGTTTGAATCATGGAATGGGAAGTACGAAGTTTCTTCACCGCAAAGATGTAAGTGAAAAATTGTTGCAGAAGTGAATGAATTTCTTTTTTCACTTTTTCACATGCTCTTATTTTGCTTCTATGCAAAATCTGTCACCGAGGGATTTTTATCTTCTCATACAGAGACTCATAGCTGTCATATTTAATTCTCAATAGGTCGTATTTGACAGTTCACATCTACCGAGAGAGATTGATCATTGATCATGGTCCCAGCATCAACCTGCCAAGAACATAAGAAAAATGGTTGAATTGGATTATAAGATAGATTTAAATAGCAATTGCATATAATAATAATATTATTATTATTATTATTATTTAATTTTAATTTTTATCATCAATTTATATATAATTAGATATAAAAAGTTCACGATCATAAATTACATGTATATAAATTTAAAAAATTTTCTTTTATTTTTATAAATAAAAGATCATGAATATCTTAAATTATCTTCCATTATTCCCTCCCCTCCCTTCATTGTTATTTTAGAGTCCTAGAAATAATTTATATAAGTGAAATAAGAATTGTTATTTTTGTTAATAAATTTTTAATTAGCAAATTATGGGCTTTATTAAATATTTAAATATTCGCATATGACCTATAAACAAAAACGCAAATGCATACACACGAATACCAAAAGGCATAATAGTTATAAAGAATATAAAATATATTTGGATTTATATTTTCTGTATTATTAGTATGTGAATCTATTTATGTTACATATAAAATTATTTGTATTTACTTTTTAAAATTTTTAAAGTTTTATATTTACTTACTAAAAGAGTGATTTCAGGTGCTTTATGGACAAATACATAAACTTACAACCATTGAGAAAATTACTAATTTAGTAAGTGCGCTTTGACAATCCGATAACTATACATTGCTTTGAGAAGCAGCCCATTTACACATACCTAAACTTAACAATTTTTATACGCTTTCGCAGATAACATTTTAACAAATTAATAATTAGATTTAATAATGTGATCACTCTCATCATACATATAAAATTTTAGATGAATTTGATAATTATATAATGTTTACCGATGTACCCTGTTTTTTATATGTATTTAACAGCATTTTTCACGTCAAACATATGATTAAAAATTTTTAGTGTACTCCACATTTGAAACGCACAATCTATACAAATAATACAAAAAAAAACAAAGATATAAAACCAAACAAATATAAATCATATAAAAATTAATAAAATAATGTAAGACTAAGTTGGTTTTCACACTTGCAGTTCTGTCCTGTTAGTTTTCCAAATTGTACTTCATTTTTGCATTCAATTAAAAATATTTGGAAAGATTGGAAATTATTAATCCTAATTATAATAACATTTAACTAGTTTCCATAATAAAAAGGAAAAAAAAAGTTTTTAAAGGAAGACTAACGATTGATAAATTTGAGGTTTGCATAGAAGATGATAAGAGGAAATACGTAAAGAAGATGCATTGAAGATTTTTGATTTAAAAGATGAAATTTTACAAGGCAATCTTAAATTATTAGCCAATTGAAAGGGTAAGTAATCCAAATACAAACAACGAAGTGACTCACTCTCATGCCCCCCCGCGTTGGGTCTAAAAGTCAAAGCCCTCACATTTTTCCTGCAGCAATAGCGGCTTGCACAAAATCCTCGCACCGTGAAAATCCACCCGATAATACATCGCCCAAGGCGCCAATGATGTCAAACGCCTCCTGCAAATCACTTGCTGAGGTGATGTCATCGAGCCATGAGAGTAACTCCTTGGAGAAACCTACCATTTCCTTCACATTCAACAACCGCTCTTTCATCACCACCTCCCAACCTTCCAACCCTTCACCACCACCTTCAGATCCTGTACCTGTGCCTTCAGCTTTGCCCTTGGTAGACAATGATTTCCTAACCTTGAATATTTGCTGCAACTGCTCGATCAACCCGGTGTACACCAGCATGGGTCGAATGATGGACAGTAGCTCATCACCACCAGATTCTGAGGTCGGACTTTTGCTGCTAGTTGCTGATTCTATCTTAGCTGTTGACCGGCCACGAGTATGCTGCATATAGGCAAGGTATATTCCGCGTTGCAAAAAGTCGCGTCTATGTTGCAACCATGACTCGTAGGACTCTGAAAGCAGTGAATTTACCATCATGAACTGAACAGTTTCCTCGGTTCCCAAAGAAGGTTGAGTTCCAGAAGTGACAGATTTTGAATCTAATGTCGAGGAGGCTATACATGTAGCTACCGTCTTGGCCATGTTACGTCTCTGATAAGGGCCTCCCTGTTCAAGAAGGTGACGAGCCATTTGGATCATGAAAGGTAAAAAGCGGGAGTTGCTTTCCCGTCCACCACCCCGACTTTCTGCACTGAATGATGCCCCTGTTGCAAAACGAGCTAGCATCTGTACAGAAAAATATGCAGCAATATTAACTATACGAGGCACAATCTCTAAACGAAATGAACAGGAAAGTTTAATAACAACAGAGATGGAAAGGCATACCAGAACAATATCATAAGTCAATAGGCGGAGCCGAGTTCCATCAGCACGACCAAGAGAATTGAGGTTATCCCAGTATTGATCAACATAGCGAACATATTGTGCTAGTGGAACTGATGGACCTCTAACAGGAAATAAAGAATTGCAAAGGGATTCATTGTTTCTGAGAGTCGCACCCTCCCACTCTTTCTTTGGATTCCTCAAAGCAGCATCTGCCCTTTTGGCCTCCTGATGGCACTGGAAATGAATTATATTAAAGTAACTAACAGTTGTATAAACACAATCTCCACGTGCACTTAGGTCTACTAGCTTGCTATAAGAGTAAGCACCCAGCAAGTCAGTAGGTCTCAAACTATAGCCTTCTCGACACACCATACATGCCAGCCCATCTTCCTCCTCCACATCTTCCAAACCTTCCAGAAGAGGCCGAGCAACAACTATTCGCTCACCACCATCCGAAGCTAGTTCTTGTCGCATTCCAAGTCGCTGTACAGTTGCCAAAAAAAAAAAAATTGGTTCAGCTTTTCTAGCCAAAATAAACAAATAAATAACAAGAGAAGAAAGGAGAAGAGAAGAAAAACTGGAATGTGAATGCCTAATCTGTTTCTACAAGAACTATTAATTAATATTCAAAAGTTTCTAATCTTACAACAAAAAAGAATCTTAAGGCAATAAGATCCATATTTAAGGCAACAGCCATGCAGCCACATATATAACTAGAGGTACTTAAATTCAAGAGAAAGTACCTGAAGCAACTCTTCCCTTTTCCTTAGAGCTCGCCGTCTCATTTCATCTCTAGTTGCATGCCGCAACCTACGCACCTTTTCCTCCAAGAATCCATCTCCTTTACCTTCCTTATCCGATAGAGTGTCTAACAAATTTTCCGCCCTTGCCCCAATCTCATTTTCTCCGGACACACCTTCCAAAGCATGGAGTAAGGGTAAGATCCCACCCTCATCAATGCACCTTTGAGTGGCAAAGTGCCCCATTGATAATCCCCTAAGCATTGATAATATATGTGGGATAGATGGCAGTTTCAAAGCTAATGCCCATTCTGAACTAGATTTAAAGCCAGCCTGCCCTGCAATTGCAAAACTCTCGCTCAAATGTCTAACAGCTACACCTATAATGCCCTTCTCTAAGATAATATCCTTCAATCTCTCCCCACAGGAACTTGTTTTTAGTGATTCTGAAACCATAACAAAATTCTCCACCGTGAACCTCTGCCTGGCTGCTTGCTGAGCAATACTTTTATCTTTGGGATTGTCTTGATGATGTTTCTGCAACCGATCAAACTCACCCCAGTCCTGCAAGTATGGGTTAAAATGCTGGATAAGTGCTTCCATGGCAGCAGGTTCACCATAAGTCAAGTAGGGCAAGATTCTTGCAACCATCTCAGTGTTCCTCTGCTGTTTGTTTGATTTCTTAAGCCCTGCAGGATGACACAACCTCTCCAGGAACATAAGAACTATCTTCTTTGCTTGGTCTTCAGTGCCAGTTTCCTCACTGGTGACGGTCAGAACACTATGTGAAATACTGATATTGTTGCTCTCATTGGCTTCCATTGTCAGACTCTCTACAATCAAAAGAATGCCTTCAGCTGGCTCCATGGCATCCACAGAGAAAGCACGCCTTGCTGTTTCAAGAAGTAGACCTAAAGCTCCAAGCTTTAATAAGGCCCTCCTATTCTCTCTAATCTTGCAGCAATGCATGAGGAGATTGAGAACAGCAACCAACTGCTCATGGTTGGACTTGAAGTCATCTCGCAAACGCTGTACATTCAAAGTACAGATAAATTTTTAATTTTAAAAGTAGTTGTCCCTTTATGAACCTCAAAATTCAATGAATGACAAATAAAAAATACTGTGGAACCAAAATCTACAATAGAAGTCCAATATCGTCTTTCTAAGATTAATCAAGTGAACCCATGCACCTGAATCATGCGCAATAAGATTTCCAGCCCACCATACTCACGAACTGCACCAGCTATTGCAAACTCAACCTCTGGATCTTGCGATTCCTCTCTATCTTCCTCCAATTCTTTTATCATAGGCTCGGTAGCTTCACCATCTAAACCCTGTCAATTGAATACATAGGTAAATAAAATATAAATGCCAGTTTACTTTTGGTCTCACACTTGCATATCAGGGCCATTTATTATCGAATTTCATAAGCTCCACTCAAAATGGACTTTTGAAGTTCAAAAAGTACGCAAAAGACAAGGAGGATAAGCATGATTTTAGGTTGAACAAATACAATCCTATGATAAGAATTTCCATATGCAAGAAACCATCTGTAAGGAAATTACGCTAGTGAAATGCAGTACTGCATAGCTGAATCATGAAGTCCTTTCTGAAGCACAAGGCATAGACTAGAAAAAACAGTAACAAACCTGAAGTCGGTAAGTCACTATCATCAGCGAGCACTCTCTGGTCGATGTAACAGCACCAGAGGATAACACTGAAGAATTAGCTATGGAACTCAAAGATTGACTGTTTGACTTCTTCCAGACTTGCTCATAAACCTGAGAAATGCTCAAATCAAGAGAAATTATATTCCCAGCTACTAACAGTTCCATGCCATAGTCATCTTCAAGAAGACCTATCAGATCCAATTGATGGCAAATTTTATTTTTAACATCACGCATTAGCGGACCAATCTCAGCACTTGAATAAGGATTCTTAGTCATTGATCCCCTGATAAACTCTTCCTGTGTGTGAGCTTTGTTCAGAACCAACAAATACACAGCCTCTGGTTTTGATGGGCAGATCAAGTTGCAGAGTTGCTCTAAAATGAACTGCCATAAAAATCATACAATTAAAATTAGTTGCATTAATATAACTCATTCTTAAATTAGAAGTTGCATTATTGTAACTCATTCTTATAAATCACTCAATTTATCAAGGAACACAAGGAGAGATTTTAACCACGCAAATTTATACATTTGAGCATAATCTCGGCTAAAGACATTGTTTCTCATTGAGAAAGCAGTTAGGAAAAAGAAAAGTTATTCGAGGATAACCTACAACACCTATGAAACCTGCTACCATACTATAAATAAATTACGCTCAGGGCAACTGAATAAGCAAAATTCACTGTGACAACGTCAGTACTTAGATGTCATCAAACGTTGAGAGACTTTAATCACGGTGTTTATACATTTTTTTTAAGTAACAAGAGAATCATTACAAAGAAAAAAAGGGATAATTTATTAAGTTTTCCATACCAAACAAGTCCTTCCTTTCTTCTCCTCTCCATGAATCTGCAGACCACAGATACAAGCACGGATAAATTGCCATTTGTTCTCACTACTCTCAAGCAGAAGGCTATCTAGAAGATCTTTTAGAAGTCGGTTGCAATCACTAATCAACTTAGTTTTCTGCACTATCAAACCACGAATTACAATAAGAGCCTCAAGGACTTCGGTCAGCAAATTGTCTTGCATGAATCTGTCATTAAAAAAAATCAATTAGAAGATGAGTGGGCAATTTCATTGCTAGTGAAAATAAGTAGTAGTGATACCTGGATCTGATATTGGGAACCTCCAGAAATTTGCCAAGGAGCTCTATGAGCTTGTGGAGGATGAATCCTTGTGAAATGTCAATATGCAGGCTCCTCTCAAGTGATTCAATATTGCCCACTTCTTGGGTAATCAACTTACAAATTGTATCTAGACATCGCCTTACTGTCAAGAAAAGACGAGCATCTTCTGAATCAATCATCTTGAATAATAACTCAAAATACTCTGCAGCACTTTCACCAGCAGCAAGAGTTGCTGGTAACAAACCAATCAGTAGGTTCAGCAACCGAAATCGTCTTGATGAACTTTGAGCAGAAAGTAAACTAATCAGCATACACATCTCAGACCTAATAGACTGGGAGCAAGCACTCAAAACAAGTTCTGTAACCCATGATCCTAGCTCAAACACTGAGAAGTCACCTTTGGTTGCTTTACAAGCAGAACGCTTCCACCTTAGTCCATATTTAAGTGCCAGGAAGTCAGTTCTATGCAGGCGAGACCTCTGGCCCACACCTTTTACAGATTGAGACACTTTATATTGCCTTCTGACAAAATCAAGATAAGATGCGCCCTTCTCCCACTCTGAATAACTTAGCAATTGCATATCTTGGGTTTTATGAGAAGCAACCCAATTTTTTTCCGAAGGTTCTGGCATCAGTTTACTGGAACTGACACCACCACCAAGAGATCCAACTATGGTTGAGCTATTTTCATCCTTCTGCTGTGTAACTGGAGTAGATTTGCCAACAACTTGCTCCTTTTCTGCAGTATCAGGTTTTGGAGGAGTACAAGCTGAAGATATGATCTTTAAACAAGGGAGAATTATATGCTCCGATATAGCAGGATGCTTTGCACCCAATTTTATGGACAAAAATAACAGATGGAAAACAACACGCAATCTTGATTCCCAGAATTCGTCAGCCAGGGAGCACACTTCTGAAAGCAATAACAATTCCTCACGAGAGGCAACAGCAATGTCCATGGAACGATGATGTTCAAGAGAGTACATGACTTTCTTCTGTATCAAACTGTTCAACTCAGCTACTGCATTAATATCACCTTCAGAGAAAGCACAAAGGGCTGCCCTAGCTTGGACACGAGCAGTTTTAGGACCTTGGTGAATATTATTTACAAATAACTCAGACAAGATGCCAGCTGCGACAAGTTGTTTCTTAGAATTTTGATGTTTAGACAGCACCAGCAGGATCTCAAGACACTGTGTGACAAATGTCATTGCACAACCATAGCAGTTATTTGGCGATCTGGAAATTATAAACCTTGATGAAGCCCCAGAATTATTTGAATGTTTCCGGTGTAAGTAATTCTTTAAAACCTTACGAAGGCCCTGCAGTGTCTGAACGCTTTTACTAACAGAATCAAAAGCAGCTTTGCACTTCTCACCATAGAGAACACCCAGAAGAGCAATTTTGCGGTTTATCTTACATGATGGGCCAGGCAAGGAGACCATCATTTGCTGGACAGAGTCTTTCTGTTGTGAATCCATCTCATTTTCACCAATGCTTGACACAATCTTCAGAAGGGGCTTCTTAAAGCCCAAAAGTTGCTGATATCTCCTGTGAGCATTTTCTGATTCAACTTCTATAGCTGCCAACCCTTTCTTCATGTCTTCATCATTCTCCATGCTGTCAAATGTATAACTTGGCTTTGCCATGAAGTTGAACTCAAACCGACCATACTTGCTGTATCCGCACTCATTGCACAGAAAAGAATCCAGATTTTCATAATTGATATTGCGACACTGCCTACATTGATATGCATTTTCATGGCAGTTACTGCAAATTCCATGCTTATCAGTGACAGGTCGACTGCAACGGGGGCACTGCAATGGTTCAAGGGATAATGCTTGAAGATTTTCATAGAAAGAATCAAGCTCAATCATGAAGTTGCATGCAGTGATTGGAATGGGGAACTCCACTTTCAGTTCACTCTGGTTGAAAGCAAGATGACAACTCTTTGCACGCTTCCATAATGACCAATTATTTTTCAACTCTGACAAGTCAGCCACAGGTCGATTGTTGTAATACAGGTTCAAGACTTTTACTGACTTGGACTTACGGGCATCATGAACATTCATAGTCACACTCTGAATTGTATAACTTCCAGTACATTTCACAATGATGCGGTTGTCAGTAAACTTGGTTTCAGATTTCAAACTTTCTAGCTTCATTCTGCTATATGGAACCTCAGGAGAGCTGCAGGCAACACATGGCTCACTCTCAAGATAATAACCATCAAATTCTACCAGACCACTCAAGGTGTTGTATATGCGAGAATTTGGATGATTAGCCAAGAGCTCATTTTGTGAATGAAGTGTCTCAAATATACACTTAATAACATCAGGGGTCAAGCAGTGGTCCACAATTTCAGTATGTTGTTTTGAACTTTTATCAGGTAACCCACCCAGTAACCAAGTGACAAGTTCAGTATATTCCACAATATTCTGACCATACATTGGCAAGCACTTGACCTTTTGCAAGAGAGCTGACAACACAGTTTCCTTGAATGAATGCTTCCCATGATGCCACACGCCATAAAGAACGTACTTAGCCTCAGCACGGACAGAGCTTGAGTTCCATTCCAGTAAAAAGCAATCAATAAATTGCCTCAAGACATCACCCCCCTTGTCAGTAAAGATTTCAACCACCATTTCCATATCCTCAGACTTCTCCAAACCAGATTCAATTCCATCATCACCCTTCTTCTTCTTCTTTGAATCCAGCGATTGCATGCCTGACTTGTTTGAAACCACACCTGAATCCCCAGATTCTGCTTTTTGCAAAGAGTGGTTCATATCCTTCCCTAAATAGAATGCCGAATTTAATAATTTAAGAGTCTGAATGACAGACTCCTCACCAAAATAGAATAACCCATTCATTAGGAAGGGCAAAACATCACCATGTCTCAAGCAATACCTCTGCCAGTTCCGAGGCCGGGCAGCAGCCATTTCACCAATCGTAGAGAGGCACTTAACTATCTTAACACTTCTTTCATATGGAACAGGATTTTGAAATCCGCCAGATTTGTTTACATGTTTGTATAGTTTCTTCACCTCAGTCGAGAATTGCCAAAAGTCCCGAACGCTATAGTAGTGAGTTTTGCTTCCGCAGAGATGCAGAAAAAGCCTCCTTGCATATCTTCTCACAAATGCTGTATGAGGATTATTGATATAACTGCAAAGGACTTCCTGATATCCATCAAGCTTCAAATCCTTACCACAGGATGCCTTATAAACCTTTTCTTTCTCTCCATGCTTATCTGGTTTTTCCGGTCTTACCAAGGTGTACACCAGTCGAAATGCATTCTCTAACAATAGCTGGTGGTAGTCCATAAAAGTGTCTGCCCGATGAGCTTTAGCATATGAATCTGAAAAGAATGGAGAAAAATTACCAGCAGGTAAATCTCTTCGGATTGTCAATAAAGCCCCACATCCAGAAGCAATATTAGAGCCATGGGCACTTTCAAGACCAGCCGCTGGTGACTTAAAAACGTGTACTAGCTGTTGCAGAATATCCATTAGATAATCAACAAAAGCTTGATTTCTAAGAAAATTGCAAGCTTGAAGAAGTTGGGCTGCAAAGTCATTTTTGTCATGATCCACTAAGGAAGACTGAGAGGCAACTGAACTGGAGACATGAGAAACACTTTTATCAGGAGTCTCTGCATTCCCAGTTCCTTTTGAAGCAGCAGCACCATCACTACCAGGCTGGTGCCAGTTTCGAAGCATCAATGTGAAAAACATGAAGACAAGGATTGCCACTTCTCCAAAAGAAGACCGTGTTTTGGCCACAAAAGGTTTGTTGAGGTTAATTTCATCCAAAAACCATTTAATTAATTTTTCCAAATCTAAGGTTCCAGACTTTGAACTGTCAATGAAAGGCCCACCCACGGCTGACGATAACCTGTAAAAAAGTTGCATAACAGGAATGGCTCGAACCCCAGAAGTGGTCTCCATCCACCCTTTCAACTGTTCAAGAAGTTCAGATAGAAGCAAGGAATTTACAGCTCGTTTTGAAGCAGAAATTGAAATAGGGTCCATCATTGAAGAAGAGAATTCCATGGATTCACTCGGTTCCAAGACATGAATTGAAGATGCAGAAGTCTGCTTGCCAACATCTGTTACATTCGTCACCAAGTTTGGATCACTCAAATCATCTGTAGAGAAGCGAATTTCACCGCCATCTCCTCCAAGAGATTCCACTTCAATTGGAATTGCAGTCATAGGATGATCTCTAGAATGAGGTGAGGGAAGCCGACTAGCATCTAGAACTTCGTAGCATGCCTCACATAAGTCAAAATCAGGGCAAACAGTGCAATGCCATCTCCGCCTTAGTATGGGAACAGTAGAACAGCCATCACAACAGTATTGAACAGATGAAGTTATAGAATCCTCTTCAATCATGACTTGTGTATTTCCACCAGACACATCAGCAGGCACAGAGGCCGCTACTGCACTTTCGACCACATCATCAGTTCCTAACATAGTTTGTTTCGGAAATGGAACCTGAAGCAGTCTCGATGATATGGCCAAACTGAAAATGAAGCAGAAGTGAGTACCTTAAATGCTAATATAGACCGATATGGTGCAGCAATCAGTAGTAAAATGTTCACAACAACTGAAAAGGCCTCATCCATAAAATTTCCATTTAGCCACAAAAACAATACCTGCTAGAAGTTTGAACTGCCTCGTTAGGGAAGAAGAGAAGTTTTTTAAATAATTCAACTGCAGGTGCCACAGAGCGCCTCCCTATGTCCTTCCCATGCAAAGCCAAACATTCAGCATAACTGTAAATGAGCCCCACAGCAGAGATCACGATATTGTTCATAGTTTGTGTGTCAGGAAGTTCAAAGTCTAAAATTCCCCACAGAACTTGCATAAGCCCATCCACCAATTCAGAACCTGCATCAACAAAAATGGTTTTAGAAATATAACATTAGCTTCCCCTACCCTAACCCCACTAAAAACAATACTTCTACCAGCAAAACACAAACTCATTTGCTTAATTTTATGGATATTTATAAGGTGTAAACAAGCTTAACCCATCCATCCATCTAGAAAACAACAGCCAGTCAACAAGCATTTAAAGCTTCATGAAATGGTTTTTTCCACTTATATGAAGAGAAGGCATTCAATATGCATAAGGCCTCCTAGCTAAATGGGGAATCTTGAGCAAGTGTCAGTATTACTTCGTAAATACAAAATAACATGCCAGATTTACTATAAAGAGAAACTACGCACGAAGATTATACCATTCATCTCCAGGAAAATGGCTAAATTGGAGTGACGATGCAGTGCAATTTTAGACACAGCCCGCATCTGGGCAGTGAACTCTTCAATAAGCCACCCTCCTGTAGCACCTCCAATTCCAATCCTTGAAGAAAGAACAGATGTTGACTTGACAACCCCAAGAAGACGCATGGTGTCCTTGATCTAGAGCAGAGAATCTCGTTAGACACTAAATGATTCACTTAAACCAAGTCAGGCAATTCAATTATTAGATTATAAACATTCCATTTGGGTGTGGGTACCTGATAGTATATCTCCTCTTTAGGAAACACAGCCTGCAGGACACGGCAAGCAGCAGCCTGCATCAAGGGTTCCCTATCACTCTCAAATATTGCTTCCAACAACTGCTTGCTCTTTAACTTGCTCAGATCAGCTTTTAGCTCCTCTTCTTGTGATCTGCGTAGAGAGTAAATCCGGGAGAGAAGCTTAAGACCATCAGCCACCACCTGTTCCTGAATAGAAGCAGACTGCATTGACCGGCTCTTTTTACCAGACCCTGCAAGCAAGGAATTGGAACCCAGAACACGAGCATCTATATCTAACACTGCATCCATTTTTTCCTTCCAACCAAATTCATCTTTAGCTCGACCATAAACTTCAAGTGAGTCTATTCTAGGTAGGGCTGAGCCACTGAAGGTTGGACCAACAGAGATGATAAATTCTTCATCAG
Organism: Adansonia madagascariensis; assembly: GCA_038381835.1. Taxonomy (NCBI): domain Eukaryota; kingdom Viridiplantae; phylum Streptophyta; class Magnoliopsida; order Malvales; family Malvaceae; genus Adansonia; species Adansonia madagascariensis. The sequence goes on from JBBYHL010000020.1 coordinate 12,371,715, forward strand.
CAAGCAGTGACTCAGCTATAGTAAATGGAATGTCATACCAGGACCTCATGCCCTCATCAAGCTTAATCACTCTTTGGAAAATGGTAATCTCGGAAGGTATATGGTTTGCTGATTGATTACCCACATAAACACGAAATCCGACCATGACAACATCAGGGTTTGAATTGGAAACAGATATCTGGAAAAAAACGAAAGAAAAAAATCAATTACAATATTCAAAGAGATGAATATTTAAGACCTCAGCTGAACAACGAGACAAGCACTGACAACCCTTCCCACATGACTGATACTTTTAGGATCTTGTTGGAAGTGATGTTAGGTGACTGCCAAGCCTAGAATTACCAAAATGTTAGCAGCTTGCTTATTCAGCCAGATAGAGTTGTAAGTGCTATGAAAACAGTAGCAATAGTGCTGTTGGGAAGCCTAACTCATTAAATGGCAATTTTACATCATCACAATGATAATGCAAATCCCAGTAGCACAGATAGTAAACACAAACTCAAGAGTACATAAGCAAATATCATAGCAGCCACTCACCAAAGCCAAACATAGAGGAACTAATGGCTATAAAAGCTATATATAACAAGGAATATAAAGCGATACCTTGAATCCTGCAGGACTAGGACTTTCTAGAAAACCATCATCTGATGCTAAGCTCTGTTTAGCTCCTTCAGAATCACCATTCCTGATTGCATCACCACCCAGTTTCACATCTGCGGTAATGCAAACTGTATTCTCAAAGAAATCAAGGGGGAATTCTGGCTTCCTGCCAGCATAAGCTTTATTATTAAGGATATTCGGACCCAATTTTTTCACTTTCTCAGCTGTGGCACTAGCACTAGCATCCACTCCCACAGGATCATGGGAGTATATCTGAAGGCTCCCATCATCATGTAAAACAAGACAGTGGACTTTGTCTTTGGATAAGGGCTTATATGCAGTTATCCCAACTAAAGGTGAGGAAGAGCTCATAGCGTGCCTCAAATTCTGTGCAAATAACTCATGTGTGCCCAAGGACACTGCAACTGCAGAATTTGATTTCACACTTGAGAAGCCACAGAATAATCCACTACCAACCAGTAACTCTTTCCATCGATGCAATCCAGCTGGTCGCAGCTTACCTTCTTGTTCCTCCTCATAGACACAAGATATCTCAGTCAATGATGTTGCATTGGGGCTTAACCGACCTATTAAAGTAGTGCCATCTTGATAGGACAAGAAAAGTAACTTATAAGTACAAGCAAAGTACAAAGATAAGCCCTTTGCGTGAATTTCTCTGTCCTGAATGCGAATTATTTCCTTCAAAGGCGTAGCCCCCACATGACCTTCCAAAGATAATCCCAGCCTAAATAAGCTCCCTCGTTGGGAAAGGACAATAAGAAACATCCTTCCCTGAGAGGCCAGAAAAAGTGTTGCATCTACTATTGTGTCATCTGGCAATGTAAAGTAATGCATAGGACTGATGTTGTCCTGGGATAGATCATATATTTTGACAAACCTGTTAGTAACCACCATTAACTGAACCTGAGAACCAGGTACCCACTCTATCCGTCTAATATAGGCACCTTGCAGGGCAAGTTCAATGGCAAGACGATCAGTCACTTCCCCACGAGGATTCAAAGTAAGAACCTGGCAATCTTCATAGCCTGCCACAGCAAGGTAATTCTCTACCACAAGATTAAATGCAAGATGAACAATTTCAAACCGAACAAGGTTCTTGGATAAAGCCTTAAGATTGGCCTTGTCTGCTGTTACAGGTGCAATAGTTGCTTGTCCTATTAACTGCCCAACATCAAATATAGTAACTTTATCACCTTCTCCAACAGCAAGTCTACCTCGAATACTGACACTGAGCAATGATTTGACAAGAGAACCACTAGCTAAATGCGATTTAAGTTCTTTGCCATTGGAATAATCAGTCTTTATCTTCAGATCCAAGGACCCACTTTTGCATGCCTTCTTCAATTGCAGGAGATCTACACCATAAGAAAGCACTTTGTCTTTACCCAGAATAATTTTCTTATCTTTTGAAAGGGTGGATCCCTTCCTGCTAGTTATAGAAGGCAACAATGTAGAGCAAAGTTCAAGCACCTGACTCTCAGCATCAAGTTCTTCAAGTAAAATGGAGATCTTATCTTGCAGATCTTTTGGAATCGACAACCTCAGTGAGTTTTCCATATCTGCCCCGACATCCTCATCCACATCTGAATCACTTTCTGGTAGCTGATCTGCATCCTCTGTGAAAGGTAACAAGGACTGAAAATTGCTGGCATCAGAATTAAGGGCACTATCACTAACAGTGAATTTTCGAGGCTTCAAGCATTGGCAACTACTACCCCTAACACCTCCAGCTCCACAGTCGCAGAAAAATCGACTGGAGCGAGAATAAACAACACGATGACCACGATGACAAACTTTAGCACAAACAGAGCAGCAGCCTTTTGATATTGTTAAATCACAGGTATAACAAAAATACCAATGTTGCTCCATGAAATTGCTGCCACTCGAAGTAAACGTACAAACTTTAGCAGCAAGAGCCCTTTCACTGTTAGTATCCTCTTCCTCATCTTTATCCATGCTAGCCTCCTCACCATCAGATGTTCCATCATCGTCATCTTCATCTACAGAAGTTGCATCACATTCAAGGGAAGCAGATGCCCCATCTCGATTTGCAGAAAGAACCAAAGCATCAGAATTCTTCCTAGATCCCACCGGTCTAGAAGCCACAGGTCCCACCACAGCACTACTGATAGATGGAGACTTCCCAGAACACCTTTCTGTAGTATTCCTGGAGGACCCACAATCATTCAAGAAACATCCAAGAAAGCCAAGGACAAACTTTAATCCTGGTAGCAAACACTCATCACCAGCCAGTTTCTGCATCAACATTACCGTCCTCTTTAAAAGCAGCTTCATTGAGTTCTCCCCTCTTGCAAGTTGAACAACAAAATGGAAATAAGACTTTGCAGTATGAATATCAAATTGCAAAAATGCAGTCTCAAGTGAGATCAATACAGCCTCAAACAAATGATTGTATAGCTCTGATTGTAATTCAGGATGCGATGATACAAGGCACAAAATAAAACTCATAGTTGAATCTCTAAGAGAAACAGAATTTGCTTTGACACTCATTACCCTCTCCCCCTCCAAAGCCTCAGTTGTGCAACCTAGCAACCTCTTCTCCAACCACTTGGACAACAACAGCAGATCCATGCTAAGGTATTTACTCTGTATCTTTAGTTTAAGATTAGGACATAGCTCTCCAGATAAAACATCAACAAAGAAGCTAAGCACCTTAACGTTAACCGATTCAGTGTAACAGTTATCCAGTGAGTCAATAAGAACTAACAAATCACCACCCTGTGACCCATGCAGCTCTTTGAACTGTTCAGACATATCTTCGGCTCCAACATAAAATTTGAAAACTGCAGACGTCGAAGGATCTTTTCTGAGGGCATCCATGAGATCAATTGTCTTCATAATTACCCATTCAAGGACACTGGTGTCACCTAGTTCTCTAGAATAGAGATATCTTAGAAATCCCTCCATGCGCTTCAGTAGAAACAATTCAGTATAATCTGATAGTTCCAGCCCAGCATTCAAGTTGAGACAAACATCTTCACATTTTCCATGAAGACTTTCGAAGATGCGATCTAATTTCACACTCGTCAATGAATCAAGAATCTGATGTAGTACATCAGTCTCCAGGGAAATATTTCCTTCCAAATTGTGTAGTTTCAGTAACCCATCCAAAGTGAAAATAATCCCCCTTATGTTAAGAATACAAGAAAGAAGGATTCCACTGGAAGTTCGGAGATGAGAAGGAAAACCATGAAATATACATTCCCAAAATACCTTAGCAAGAATGCCAGAAGCTCTCTTCTCAACAGCACCATCTAACTTCAAAATGATGTCAAGAACAGACTCCAACTGAAAGGAATCCACACCATACTTCTTAAGGAGTGCATCCCAGCGGCATTTGTCAAATGTTGATTGCTTGAGAAGCAGCACAGAACAGAACATATTGTCATCATGCGGACTATCACCAATGGTAGCCAGGAAAGCCTTTTCATAAGCCTGCAAATATATCTTTAAGAAGGATGAGAACATCTTCAACAGCTCCGAAGTTTGACCATCTGCAATCAAGCAGGAAATGAAGCCTTCAGCAGAATTGATATACTCATTACCACCAGTTCCGTTCTCCGTCCAGAATGGACCATCTCCAGGAATTTTGTTTGTCACACAATATCTTCCGATGCCAACATTAAGAAAAGAGAGCACCAAAGACATCCACATTCCATTTCTCAAGAAATCCCATCCTAGATTCTCAACATTATCCTGCAAATGTGCAGCATGCAAACGCCTTAGCAACCCAACCACAACATTTTGAAAGTCAGCACCCTTGCTAATAACATTACACTGGCCCAAAAGTGAATGGCTGAAGTGAAAGAAATGTTCAACGCTAGATATTTCCAGAGTGTGCAGGTTACTACACTGTGAAAGCTGATGATCCAACGGAGACTTCATAGTAGGAATATCCCAACAAAGTAAAAACATATACCTTTCAATAATAAGGTCTTCCATAGCTGCTGCTTTTTTACCATTCCAAAACCCCAGAATATATGAGAAGGTTGAACACAGATCATCCCAACTCATACATAATGATCCAATGGCCAGATCATCCCTGCAAAGTGGAGACTGAAGGTATGCAACATCAATCAATTGGTGAATCAGGCTACTTCCGCTTGGCTCTTCCTCAACCCAAGCCCCTGTCAAGTTCTTTGCTGTAATTGATGCCAGGGAGGAAAAACTGTCAATAGAATTTGTAGGTACATGAGAAACAAAACATTGGGAGTCCCTCAACTTTGATCGAAAATCTAGCAGCAATGATGGTGGACATGTACATGGATGTAATATCATGTGACGAAGAAGCAACATCAACCTTGAAACTACCAAGGCCCAGCAAGAGAGCTGAGTACCATAGGAACCAGCAGATGGAACATGAATTGTTCTAAGGGTGGAAAGCATGAGGTTTGCCAGGGTTGCCTTTTCTTCATCAAGTGATAAATGGAATGCCATCAGAAGAATCTCAATGTGAAATACAGATGGAAGAGTGACCAGAAGTTCTTTCAGGTTAGGACAATTTGAGCAAATAGCATTTGCCTTCTTAACAATAAAAGAAACAAATCCTCTGTATATTTTGGTTCTCAACTGGCTTCCAGCTAAGCCCACCTTAGAGAAAAGTGCATGAGCCAGCAAAGTTAAGGTCTGAGTATTATAAACACAGGTACCATTTTCAACATTCAGAATTTGCTCAACCAGGTAATCCTCAAGTGAATAAGACAATGCATGGTGGGTAAGAAGATTGTGCAGAAGTTGAAAAGAAAGTTCATGGATATGCCCACTCTTCCCATCTTCATGAGAAGCTGCAAAGTTATCTTCAAAATGGCACCCCTGACAGCTAAGTATGGAAAGTAAGATATCAATGTGGTCAGCACTAAGCATTCCGCAGCCATCTTCATAAACAGAAGGAATCCAGTCATGAGAGAAAATGCACCCTTTCAGAAAACTCAACAGTTCCGTAGCAGCTTGCATTGGCATATTGCAATTGCTGGAGCTAGAACTTACAGCTGGTGTTTGATCACATACATCTGCAGATCCTAATGTCCGACTACCCTCTGAGAAAAGATTCCCAAAAAGGGCTTCATCATCGTGACAAACAGCAGTTTCCAATTCTGAGGAGCAATTGGATTTTCCATAACTGGTTGACCTCTCCATTTTCGGCCTTAATTTTACACCTTCGGAATGAAGAAAGGAAGCAAGATGCATCAGATTGTCCACCCACTTACTTGATGAAGGAAATATGATTTTAAATAATTCGTCGAGGGTGAACCTCTTTAGCAAGGGAACCTTCTGTAGACGCACATGGCACGAAGGAGAATCATTTGATAAGTCAGCAAAACCACCAACAAGTTCTGTGTCAAGCTCCTTCAGATCAATAATGTCATGTAATTGGATTCTGAGATCCTTAATGAGCTTCAGGATATAAACAACAGTTCGAGGGAAGTAGGCTAAAGGGGGCTTCACGTTCGAAGCAGCTTTGTTGTACCTCCATATGGAAGGATCAAGATGTTCCAAAATAGATGCTACGGTACATGCTTGGACATTCTGAGAAACAATGCTGTTGCAGAAAATAACTCGAACAAGATGAAGAAACTCTTCCACCAGTGACAGCACAAGACTCTCAAAATTACCCTCAGCAGCAGCAACGATATTTACAAATTCAAAGCTAGGTCTAAACAAGCAGGGCAAAACATCAGCACACGAAGCAACAGCTTCTAACAATGAGGAATCATATTCTACATATGGCGCATCCTTTAGAAGACATCCAAGTGACTTCAAGATCCTCAGACCGAAGGAAAGTCTCTTGCAGAAATTTGTACCTGCTATCCTTTCATCAAATATATCGGGAAGTTCAACAAGCTCTTTGCAGAGTAAAATCAAACACTGAATGCATTCTGCATGAGCAATTGCCCAATGCTGGGACAGGAAAATTAGACTACTCAAATCTTGATGGAAAGTAGGAGCCTCAAACCCTGAAGTTTGTCTTTCAGGTTGCATGCACTCGGAAGCTAAGGCCAATAGAAGTCGATCAACTTGCTTCTCTGCCCTTGAGCACTTCACCCCTTCTCAAAATTGTTTGAAGAACAAACAGAATCAGTAACAAATGCAGGGCACAAAATAAGTAAATAATATGCAAGAATCAAATATACCTTGAAGACCACATTTTATGTGGTCATCCAGCTCAATACCGCCCAAATTGCTAGAAACTATCGGCAACAAGTCTGCAAGGCTATTTACAGAGGAAGGTTGCACTGAATCAACTATCTTGTCTGTTCCATTACCCAACATAATCTCCAAAAGATGTATCATATTATTCTGGAAATCCAAAGTGAAATTATACCAAATATACATAAGTAATAATTAGATTGGAGGGGAAGATAAATACAGCATCATATACTTAATATATTTGGCCATACAAAAATGTAGAAAGCATAAGATAAAAAACAAATCAAAAGGCAATCATAAGAAAATGTGAAAAATGTGTCGCATTTAAATTCGCAGAAACTACAATGAGAACCAAATGATGCTAAGAAGAAAGAACCTCAACTTTATACAAAAAACACAACCAGCCTTTTCCTACTAAGTGGATCATATTTAAATTCGCAATGAGACCCAAACACTGCTAAGAAGAAAGAACCTCAACGTATACAACAAACAGAAAACCAGCCTTTTCCTATCAAGTGGGTCAGCCACAAAGACCATTTTATGCATTGTGCAATCCAAAGGAACATAATCTGAATTAGATTAATAAAAAGCAAGATCCTCCAAGAGCTTAAAGTTCCAATGCCTACTTTAGTCTTCAACCTCAACACTAAAGGCCATACTCTATCTAATAAAGATAATCAATCTTAGACATAATCAAACCAATAGACAGGATAGCTATACTATGCCACCAGCAATCATATGTCAACTGTTAGTTATATCACCTAGAAAATCCACCTTTAGAAATTATTTAAAAACAACAACTACGAAAAGTTGGATGTCCATTATATATTGACAAAAAATGATGTGCTAAATAATGCATTTATCACTTGCAACACAAAAAGGAAAAAAAACTTCCTTTAATGAATCACAAATGAGTGGGATCAATAATCAAACTTGCAAATGTTGCAAGGAAGTTGCCATTTCTACCATCTGGGAATTCATTTATAAATTGAAATAACAACTAGGTTATGGACATTTATATTGTAGTTTCCTGGCAGATGGAAGCCAATAGTTCAGTCTTCCACCAGTTAACACATTCGCAATGACAACAACTTCCCTGCTACCAAAAAAATCCTAGCAAATTTCTTCGTATGAAAGTTAAACCCTAACTCGAAACTCTATTTACAACGTCAAACCTAAACTGATGCAGGAGCATCTGGATTACTACTTTAGAAACTAAGTCTTATCAAAGAAATTATATTTCTTTTAAATTGCTGCTTTAGGATAGATAAGAGTTTTAGTTTATTTAGACTTTTGTTTAGGATTTTTTTTATTTTGAGAATTCTAGTTTAATTGGATTATTGTTTAGGATAAGAGTTTTAGTTTGGGATAAGTTTTATGATTAAGCTTAATTAGTATTCCACCTAGGAGTAGGAGCTCTAGCCTATATATAAATATATATATATATGTCGAGGTGTTGATGAGCTGTAAATTAAGAAAATTAAAAGCTGTAAATAGATTAGGAGGATTAGTCAACTTGAAATCCCTTAAATTGAGGGATTAGATTAGTCAACTTTCTAAATTTAGGAATTAGTTAGTTTCCTAATTTTTCCCTTGTAATCTACTATATAACACTATGCATTGTCAATTAAAAATAAATAAGAATAATTTTCCCATCTCAAATTTTGTAAGATGGCATCCGAGCTCTAAGGTTTTTTTTTTTCTGGGGTTTCCTCTTCTTCCTCAAGCAGCCTTCATTGCTGCATTTTTTTTTAGCCTTCATCACTGTCTTTCCTCCTTATTTTTCCTTATTTTATTCTGTTCAGGCAATCTTAATTGCTGCGAATTCCTTTTCTTCACCATGTCAACCTCTGAAATCACCGTGTCTAGCAATTCCAACCCATTCGAAGAATCCAATTTTGTTCAAAAAATTGGGGATTTGCAGAATATTCGGGCCTCCTATAGGCTCAATGGGAAGAACTACCTTAAATGGTCCCAATTTGTCCGCACATACCTCAAGGGCAAAGGGAGGCTTAGCCACCTTCTTGGAACAGGACCAGCAAAGAATGACCCAAGGTACGAAGCATGGGATGAGGAGGATTCCATGATAATGTCCTGGCTATGGGATTCCATGGATCCCATGATAAGTGACACGTGCATGTTTTTGACTACAGCAAAGGAGATTTGGGACTTCATTCGTCGCACGTATTCAAAGGCCCGTGATGCTGCTCAAGTGTACGAGATCAAGATCAAAACTGCAGCCACTAAGCAAGGAGACAAGTCTGTCACAGAGTATGCAAATCTGCTGCAAAATCTGTGGCAAGAGCTAGATCATTATCGAGTTTTCGAGATGAAATGCCCTGACGATGCTGTCATCTTGAAGAACTTCATTGAAAAGGATCG
>JBBYHL010000020.1:12380985-12400310 GCA_038381835.1 Adansonia madagascariensis
GAAGGGTTTGAGCCTTATTTTCATGCAAAAGGAAAACAGACCGAGGGGATTTTATGTTTGTGTTCAATTTAGAATATCGAAATTGAAACTCAAATGAGTTGAATATTACTAGTTAAAAGTAGTGAATGTGTGAATTGATATGAAGTAACAGCCGGTTCGATCGAGGGACTTTAGTTTCGTGCAACAAAAACCATTTAAGAAAGCAAATTTGTTAGAATGGAAAAGAGAGGGTCATGTTTATCCAACTTATCATTACTTCTTTGAAGCGCCGACCATGTTTGACACCTCTAAAATTCGTAACAATATTTTGATAATATATTACAAAACAATAATATGTTGATAATCAATTTAATTATTAAAGATATACTGTTCAAAAAGCCTTAACTTGTTGAGTTTTTTTTAAAAAAAAAAAAATTAACATTTAAAAGCCTTTGGGTCAAGAGCCTTGAGTTGCTGGTTTTATTTCAATTTTTTTTCCTTAGGTCGATAGGTGAATTGGTTCGTTTTGCCGGTTAATTTAAAATTAGATATTCGACTTTTAACTACACTAAACATTTACTTGTGTAGGATTTTGTGGTCGATTGACTGTCTAATTAAATCTGATTAAACTATTTACTTGCAGCCTTTTCTTTTTTCTCATTGTGACACTTTAATATAAAGTATAAATTCACAATCTTTTTTTTTTTCCTCATGAAACAAGACAATTTTAAGTTAAAATACCGCTTTCCCATTGAAAATGGAAAATGACAATAAGAGCAAGACAAAAAGTAGAGGAAAAATGAGTTTATTACCAAGGAAATACGTGTGTTCAACATATTTTTCTATCATAAATCTTTTCATATGTATATATATATATATATATATATAACTCCTCTGCTGATGTAATGTAAAAAACAAAATGAGGGTTAAGAATTAAACAAAGGAAAATATATGAAAAGCAGCGGCTATGATAACAAAATTCCAGGCAGCAGCACACCCAAAATACAAAAACAACACGCATCTCTTTCAATTTAGAACTATGCCTCACATTTTTCCTTCAGCAATAGCAGCTTGCACAAAATCCTCACACCGTGAAAATCCGGCACGGAAGACATCGCCCAATGCGCCGATGATGTCGAATGCCTCCTGCAAATCACTAGCAGAATTCATGTCATCCAGCCATGACAGCAACTCCTTGGACAACCCTACCATTTCCTTCACATTCAACAACCGCTCTTTCATCACCACCTCCCAACCTTCCAACCCTTCTTCACATCCTGTCGATGATGTTCCTTCAGCTTTCATTAATGATGATTTCTTCACCTTGAATATCTGCTGCAACTGCTCGATCAACCCAGTGTACACCAGCATGGGTCTAACCATGGACAGTAGCTCGTCACCGCAGGATTCTGAGGCGGAGTTGGAACTTTTGCTGCTACTTGCTAATTCTGTCTTGGCTGCTGACCGGCCATGAGGATGTTTCATATAGGCATGGTATATTCCACGTTGCAAAAAGTCACGTCTATGTTGCAACCATGACTCATACGACTCTGAAAGCAGTGAATTTACCATCATGAACTGAACAGTTTCTTCATTTCCAAAAGAAGGTTGAGTTCCCCCAGTGCTGGTTTTGGAATCTAACGTCGACGATGAGGCTATGTATGTTGCCACCGACTTGGCCATGTTACGTCTCTGAGATGGGCCTCCCTGGTCAAGAAGGTGACGAGCCATTTGGATCATGAAAGGTAAAAAGCGAGAGTTGCTTTCTCTTCCACCACCCCTACTATCTGCACTGAAGGATGCCCCTGTTGCAAATCGGGCTAGCATCTGTACAATAAATATGCAGAAAATATTAGATATATAAAGCACAATCTTTAAAATGAAACGTACGGGAATGTTAATAACAAACAAGATGGAAACGCTTACCAGAACAATATCATAACTCAACAGCCGCAGCCGACTACCAGCAGCACGACCAAGAGCATTAAGGTTATCCCAGTATTGATCAACACAGCGTACATATTGTGCAAGTGGAACTGATGGACCTCGCACAGGAAATAAAGAATTGCAAAGCGATTCATTGTTTCTGAGAGTAGCACCCTCCCACTCTCTCTTCGGATTTTTCAAAGCAGCATCTGCTCTTTTGGCCTCCTGATGGCACTGTACATGAATAATATTGAAGTAGCTAACAGTAGTATAAACACAATCTCTACGCGCACTCCTCGGTGTGCCAGGATCTGGTACACGCTTGCTATAAGAGTAAACACACAGCAAGTCAGTGGGTCTCAAACTGTACCCTTCTCGACACACCATACATGCCAGCCCATCTTCCTCCTCCTCCACATCTTCGAACCCTTCCAAAAGAGGCCGAGCAACGACTATTCGCTCACCACCATCTGAAGCCAGTTCTTGTCGCATTCCAAGTCCCTGTGCCATTGCAAAAAGTAAAAGATAATAAAAGGAATTATTAGCTTTTCTTGCCAAAATAAATAAATAAATATAAGAGAAGAAAAACTGGCATATGAATGCCTAAACTGTTCCTACATGCTCCATTAATTAACATTCAAGAGCTTCATCCCTAAAAATACATACTCCCGAAACATCAGTAGAGTACTTAAGGCTATATTAAAGAAATACAACCATACAATTGAAAATTATAACTTGTTGATGTACAAACGGAATATTCAGCTAGAAAATTATAACTTATTGGCAAATTCCTCTTTCTTGCAACAGGTATTCAACCACACATACAAGCAGAGGTACTTAAACTCAATGAAGAGTACCTGAAGCAACTCTTCCCTTTTCCTCAGAGCTCGCCGTCTCATCTCATCTCTAGTTGCATGCCGCAACCTACGCACTTTTTCCTCCAAGAAACCATCTCCTTTACCCTCCTTATCAGATAGAGTGTCTAACAAATTTTCTGCCTTTGCCCCAATCTCATTTTCTCCAGCCACACCTTCCAAAGCATGAAGTAACGGTAAGATCCCAGCCTCATCAATGCACCGTTGAGTGGCCAAGTGCCCCATCGATAAGCCCCTGAGCATTGACAATACATGTGGGACAGATGGCAGTTTTAAAGCTGACACCCATTCTGCACTAGATTTAAAGCCAGCCTGCCCTGCAACTGCAAAACTCTCACTTAAATGTTTAACAGCTATTCCTGTAATGCCCTTCTCTAGAATAATATCCTTCAATCTCTCCCCACAGGAACTAGTTTTTAGGGATTCAGAAACCCTAACAAAATTTTCCACCGTGAACCTCTGCTTGGCAGCCTGCTGAGCAATGCTTTCATCTTTAGGATTGTCTTGATGCTGTTTCTGCAAGTGGTCAAACTCACCCCAGTCCTGCAAGTATGGATTGAAATGCTGGACAAGTGCTTCCATGGCAGCAGGTTCACCATAAGTCAAGTAGGGCAGTATTCTTGCAACCATCTCAGTGTTCCTCTGTTGTTTGTTTGATTTCTTAAGCCCTAAAGGATGACACAGCCGCTCCAGGAACATAAGAACTATTTTCTTTGCTTGGTCTCCGGTGCCAGTTTCCTCACTGGTGATGGTAAGAACACTCTGTGAAATACTAATATTTTCACTCTCATTGGCTTCCATTGTCAGACTCTCTACAATCAAAAGAATGCCTTCAGCTGGCTCCATGGCATCCACAGAGAAAGCACGCCATGCTGTTTCAAGAAGTAGACCTAAAGCCCCAAGCTTTAGTAAGGCCCTCCTGTTCTCTCTAATCTTGCAGCAATGCATAAGGAGATTGAGAACAGCAACCAACTGCTCCTGATTGGACTTGAAATCATCTCGTAAACGCTGCACATTCAAAGGAAGGAGAAATTTTACCATTATGAAACTATTCCAAAATTCTATGCATGACAAATAAAATATGCTGTGGGATCACAATCTAGAATAAAGTCTTTTAAGTCATTTTCAGAGATTAGTGAAGTAAAACCATGCACCTGAATCATGTGCAACAAGATTTCCAGCCCACCATACTCACGAACTGCACCAGCTATTGCAAACTCAACTTCCGGATCTTGAGATTCCTCTCTATCTTCCTCCAATTCTTTTATCATAGGCTCAGTAGCTTCACCATCTAAACCCTGTCATTGAACACAAAATAAAACATAAATGCCAGATCGCTTTTGGCCTCAATCGTATATCAGGGCCATTTTTTTAATATTGAAACTCATAAGCTCTGCTCAAAATGAGGAGAGTGCAGAAACAGAGTTATTTTAAGTTCAATGAATACTATTTCAATATAAGGATTTGCGTATGCAAAAACCATCAGTAAGAAAATTCCACAAGTGGTGGAAGGCATTTCTGCATAGCTACTCGTGAATTCCTTTCTGAATAATTGCAAGACAAAATGGACTAGCCATTGACTGGAAAGAATAGTAACAAACCTGAAGTCGGTAAGTGACTATCATGGGCGGAGATTCTCTGGATGATGTAACAGCACCAGAGGATAACAGTGAAGAATTAGCTATGGAACTCAAAGATTGACTGTTTGACCTCTTCCAGACTTGCTCATAAACTTGAGCAATGCTCAAATCAAGAGATATTATATTCCCCGCTATTAACAGCTCCATGCCATAGTCATCTTCAAGAAGACCTATCAGATCCAACTGATGGCAAATTTTATTTTTAACATCTCGCATTAGCGGACCAATCTCAGCACTTGAGTAGGGGTTCTTAGTCATTGATCCCCTAATAAACTCTTCCTGTGTGTGAGCCTTGTTTAGGACCAACAGATACACAGCCTCTGGTTTTGATCGGCAGATCAAGTTGCAGAGTTGCTCTAAAATAAACTGCCATAAAATTCATATAATTGAAATTAGTTGCATTATTGCATCCCATTCTTAAATCAGAAATTGCATTACGTAACTCATTCTTAAATCACTCTATTTTATTTTTCAAGGAACACAAAGAAAGGTTGTAACCATGCAAATGCATACATTTGTGCACAATCTCAATTAAAGACAGTTTCTCACTGAAAGAACATTTAAGAAAGAAAAAGAGACCAGAGGATAACCTACAAAAACAACGAAATCTGTTACCATTGTACAAAGAAATTCAACTCAGGGCTACTGGATAAGCAAAAGTTTGACTACTGTTTTTTAACAACTTAACAGTAACAAGAAAATCATTACACGAAAAAAAAAAAAAACAAAAAACAAAAAAACAAAAAACAAAACAAAACAAGAAACAAAGATAACTTATTAAGTATTGCATACCAAACAAGTGCGTCCTTTCTTCTCCTCGCCATGAATCTGCAGACCACTGATACAAGCACGGATAAATTGCCGTTTGTTCTCGCTACTTTCAAGCAGCAGACTATCTAGAAGATCTTTTAGAAGTCTATTGCAATCACTAATCAGCTTAGTCTTCTGCACTATCAAACCACGAATTATAATGAGAGCCTCGAGGACTTCGGACAGCAAATTGTCTCGCATGAATCTGTCATCAGAACAAAATCAATTAGAAAAAGAGGGGGCAATTTCATTTTCAGTGAAAAACACCAGCAGTGATACCTGGATCTGATATTGGGAAACTCCAAAAATTTACCAAGGAGTTCTATGAGCTTATGCAGCACGAATCCTTGTGAAATGTCAATATGCAGGCTCCTCTCAAGTGATTCAATATTGCCCACTTCTTGAGTAATCAACTTGCAGATTGTATTTAGACATCCCCTTACTGTCAAGAAAAGATGAGCATCTTCTGAATCAATCATCTTGAATAGTAACTCAAAATATTCAGCGGCACTTTCACCAGCAGAAAGAGTAGCCGGTAACAAACCCCTCAGTAGGTTCAGCAACCGAAATCGTCTTGATGAACTTTGAGCACAAAGTAAACTAATTAGCATACACATCTCTGACCTAACTGACTGAGAGCAAGCACTCAAAACAAGTTCTGTAACCCATGATCCCAGCTCAAATAATGACAAGTCACCTCTGGTTGCTTTACAAGCAGAGCGCTTCCACCTTAGTCCATATTTGAGGGCCAGGAAGTCAGTTCTATGGGGGCGAGACCTCTGGCCAACACCTTTGGCAGCTTGAGAGACTTTATATTGCCTTCTGACAAAATCAAGATATGTTGCCCCCTTCTCCCATTCAGAATAACTGAGCAATTGAATATCTTGGGTCTTATGAGAAGAATCCCAATTTTTTTCCAAAGGTTCTGTCATCAGTTTACTAGAACTGACAACACCACCATGAGATCCAAATATACTTGAGTTATTTTCATCCCTCTGCTGTGTAACCGGAGTAGATTTGCCAACACCTTGCTCCTTTTCTGCAGTATCTGGCTTTGGAGGAGTACAAGCCAGAGATATAATCCTTAAACAAGGAAGAATTATATGCTCCGATATGGCAGGATGCTTTGCACCCAATTTTATGGAAGAAAATAACAGATGGAAAACAACACGCAATCTTGATTCCCAGAATTCATCAGCCAGAGAACAAACTTCTGAAAGCAATAACAATTCCTCACGAGAGGCAACGGCAATGTCCATGGAACGATGATGTTCAAGACAGTACATGACTTTCTTCTGTATCAAACTGTTCAACTCAGACACTGCATTAATATCACCTTCAGAAAAAGCGCAAAGGGCTGCCCTAGCTTGGACACGAGCAGTTTTAGGACCTTGGTGAATATTATTTTCAAACAACTCAGACAAGATGCCAGCGGCAACAAGTTGTTTCCTAGAATTTAGATGTTTTGACAGTACCTGCAGGATCTCAAGGCACCGTGTGACAAATGTCATTGCACAGCCATAGCAGTTATTTGGGGATCTGGAAATTACAAACCTTGATACAGCCCCTGAATTATCTGAATGTTTCTGGTGTAAATAATTCATTAAAACCCGACGAAGACCCTGCAGTGTCTGAACACTTTTACTGACGGAATCAAAAGCAGCTTTGCATTTCTCACCATAGAGAACACCTAGAAGAGCAATTTTGCGGTTTATCTTACATGAGGGGCCAGGCAAGGAGACCATCATTTGCTGAACGGAGTCCTTCTGTTGCGAATCCATCTCATTTTCACCAATGCTTGAGACAATCTTCACAAGGGGCTTCTTAAAGCCCAGAAGTTGCTGATATCTCCTATGAGCATTTTCTGATTCAGCTTCAATAGCTGCCAACCCTCGCTTCATGTCTTCATCATTCTCCATGTTATCAAATATAAAACTTGGCTTAGCCATGAAGTTAAACTCAAATCGACCATACTTGCTATATCCACACTCATTGCATAGAAAAGAATCCAGATTCTCATAATTGATATTGCGGCACTGCCTGCATTGATATGCATTTTCATGGCAATTACTGCAAATTCCATGCTTATCAGTAACAGATCGACTGCATCGGGGGCATTGCAATGGTTCAAGGGATAAGGCTTGAAGATTTTCATAGAAAGAATCGAGCTCAATCATGAAGTTGCAAGCAGTGATTGGAATTGGGAACTCCACTTTCAGCTCGGTTTGGTTGAACGCGAGATGACAACTCTTTGCACGCTTCCATAATGACCAATTATTTTTCAACTCTGACAAGTCAGCCACAGGTCGATTGTTGTAATACAGGTTCAAGACTTTTACTGACTTGGACTTACGGGCATCATGAACATTCATAGTCACACTCTGAATTGTATAACTTCCAGTACATTTCACAATGATGCGGTTGTCAGTAAACTTGGTTTCAGATTTCAAACTTTCTAGCTTCATCCTGCTATATGGAACCTCAGGTGAGCTGCAGGCAACACATGGCTCACTCTCCAGATAGTAACCATCAAATTCTACCAGGCCACTCAAGGTATTGTATATGCGAGAATTTGGATGATTAGCCATGAGTTCATTTTGTGAATGAAGTGTCTCAAATATGGTCCTAATAATATCAGGGGTCATGCAGCGGTCCACAACTTCAGTCTGTAGTTTTGAACTGTTATCAGGGAACTTACCCAATAACCAAGTGACAAGTTCAGTGTACTCCACAATATTCTGACCATACATTGGCAAGCATTTGGCCTTTTGCAAGAGAGATACGAGCAAAGTTTCCTTGAATGAATGCTTCCCATGATGCCACACACCATAAAGAACACACTTGGCCTCAGCACGTACCGAGTTTGCATTCCATTCCAGTAAAAAGCAATCAATAAATTGCCTCAAGACATCAGCCCCCTTCTCTGTAAAGATTTCAACCGCCGTATCCATGTTCACGAAAGACTTCTCTGAACCAGATTCAATGCCATCATCACCCTTCTTCTTCTTCGAATCCAGAGATTGTGTGCCTGGTTTGTTTGAACTGGCTCCCGAATCTCCAGATTCCACTTTCTGCATAGAGTTATTCATATCCTTCCCTAAATAGAATGCCAAATTTAATAATTTAAGAGTCTGAATGACAGACTCCTCACCAAAATAGAATATCCCATTCATTAGGAAGGGCAAAACATCACCATGTTTCAAGCAATAATTCTGCCAGTTACGAGGCCGGGCAGCAGCCACTTCAGCAATTGTAGAAAGGCACTTAACTATCTTGACACCTCTTTCATATGGAACAGGATTTTGAAATCCACCAGATTTATTTACATGTTTGCATAGTTTCTTCAGTTCAGTTGAGAACTGCAAAGAGTCCCGCTCACTATAGTACTGAGTTTTGCTTCCGCAAAGATGCAAAAAAAGCCTTCTTGCATATCTTCTCACAAATGTTGTATGTGGATTATTAATATAACTGCAGAGGACTTCCCGATATTCATCAAGCTTCAAGGATGTCTTATAAAACTTTTCTTTCTCCCCATTCTTATCTTGTTTTTCTGGTCTTACCAAGGTGTAGACCAGTCGAAATGCATTCTCTAACAATAGCCTGTGGTAATCCATAAAAATATCTGCCCGATGAGCTTTGGTGTATGAATCTGAAAAAAAGGGAGAAAAATTGCCAGCAGGTAAATCTCTTCGGACTGTCAATAGAGCCCCACAACCAGAAGCGACGTTTGAACCATGGGCACCTTCAAGAGCAGCAGCTGGTGACTTAAAAACATGCACTAGCTGCTGCAGAATATCCATTAGATAATTAACAAAAGCTTGGCTCCTAAGAGAATTGCAAGCTCGATGAAGCTGGGATGCAAAGTTATTTTTGTCATGATCCACCAAGGAAGGCTGAGAGGCAACTGAACTGGAGATTTGAGTAACACCTTTATCAGAGGTGTCCGTACTTCCAGTTCCTTTTGAAGCAGTAGCATCACTACCAGGCTGGTGCCAGTTTCGAAGCATCAAGGTGAAAAACATGAAGACAAGGATTGCCACTTCTCCAAAACAAAACCGTGTTCTAGCTACAAAAGGTTTGTTGAGGTTAATTTCATCCAAAAACCATTTAATCAGTTTCTCCAAATCTAAGGTTTCAGACTTTGAACTGTCAATGAAAGGTCCACCCAAAGCAGACGATAATCTGTAGAAAAGTTGCATAACAGGAATAGCTCGAACCCCAGAAGTGGTCTCCATCCACCCTTTCAACTGTTCAAGAAGCTCAGACAGCAGCAAGGAATTCACGGCTCGTTCTGAAGCAGAAATTGAAACAGGGTCATTCATTGAAGATAAGAACTCCATGGATTCACTCGGTTCCAAGACATGAATCGAAGGTGCAGAAGTCTGCATGCTGACATCGGCTACAGTTGTCACCATGTTTGAATCACCCAAATCATCTGCGGAGAAGCGAATTTCACTGCCATCTCCTCCAAGAGATTCAACTTCAATTGGAATTGCAGTCATGGGATGATCTCTAGAATGGGGAGGGGGAAGCCGATCAGCGTCTAGAACTTCATAGCATGCCTCACATAAGTCAAAATCAGGACACACAGTGCAATGCCATCTCCGCCTTAGTATGGGAACAGTAGAACAGCCATCACAACAGTATTGAACAGATGAGGTTATAGAATCTTCTTCAATCATTACTTGCGAATTTCCGCCAGATGTATCAGCAGGCATAGAGGCTGTTACTGCACTTTCTACCAAATCATCAGTTCCTAACATAGTTTGTTTTGGAAATGGAACCTGGAGCAGTCTTGATGATATAGCCAAACTGAAAAAGGAGTAGAAGTGAGCACCTAAATGATAAAATAAATCGATATGCAGCAGCAATTAGTAAAACAAATACCTGCTTGAAGTTTGAACAGCCTCATTCGGAAAGAAGAGAAGTTTTTTTAATAACACAACCGCAGGTGACACAGAGTGCCCCCCTGTGTCCTTTCCATGCAAAGCCAAACATTCAGCATAACTGTAAATAAGCTCCACAGCAGATATCACAATATTGTTCATAGTTTGTGTGTCAGGAAGTTCCAAGTCTAAAATTCCCCAAAGAACTTGCATAAGCCCATCCACCACTTCAGAACCTAAATCAACAAGAATAATTTTAGAAATATAAATTGGATCCCCATACTAAACCCGACCAATTCTTCCTACATACAAAAGATGTTGTACCATCATTCTCATAATTTCATAAAACTAAAAAGTTGCAAACCTGTTGTAAGGGTGTAAATAAACTTAACAGTATACTAACAGTTTGAGGACAACATATAGATATACATATATATATATATATATATATGACAGAAGTGAATATGAGAAAACCAAGAGACATGAAAATAACAGCCAGTCAACAAGCATTTGAAGCTTCAGGAATTGGTTTTTTTTTTTCCAGTCGCATGCAGATAAGGCATTGGCCCGAGAGCAAATAGGGGAATCTTGAGCAAGTGCAGCTATTACTAGTAAATACAGGTTCATATGCCAGATTAGATATAGGATGAAACTACGCATAAAGATTATACCATTCATCTTCAAGAAAATGGATAAATTGGAGAGACGTTGCGTTGCAATTTTAGACACAGCCCGCATTTGAGCAGTGAACTCTTCAATAAGCCACCCTCCCGTAGCACCAATGCCCAGCCTTGAAGAAAGGATAGATGTCGACTTAACCACTCCAAGAAGACGCATGGTGTCCTTAACCTAGAGCAGAGAATATTCTTAGAGACTAAAAGGGACACTTTTGTTAACCAAGTCAGGCAATTCAGTATTAGGTTCTAAACATTCCGTTTGGTTGAGTACCTGGTAGTATATATCTTTTTTAGGAAACACGGCATGCAGGACACGGCCAGCAGCAACCTGCATCAAGGGTTCCCTGTCACTCTCAAATATTGCTTCCAACAACTGCTTGCTTTTTAGCTCGCTCAGATCTGCTTTTAGCTCCTCTTCTTGTGATCTGCACAGAGTGTAAATCCTGGAGAGAAGCTTAAGACCATCAGCCACCACTTGTTCCTGAATAGAAGCAGACTGCATTGACTGGCTCTTTTTACCAGACCCAGCAAGCAAGGAATCGGAACCAAGAGCACGAGCTTCCATATCTAACACAGCATCCATTTTTTCCTTCCAACCAAATTCATCTTTAGCTCGACCATAAACTTCAAGTGAATCTATTCTAGGTAGGGCAGAGCAACCGAAGGTGGGACCAACAGAGATGATGAATTCTTCATCGGCAAGGAGTGATTCAGCTACAGTAAATGGAATGTCATACCAGGACCGCATGCCCTCATCAAGCTTAATTACCCTCTGGAAAATGCTAATCTCAGAAGGTATATGGTTTGCTGATTGATTACCCACATAAACTCGAAACCCAACCATGAGAATATCAGGGTTTGAATTGGAAACAGATATCTGAAAAAAGCAAAAGAAAAAGAAAATCAATTATAATATTCAAAGAGAAGAATATTCAAGACTTAGCAGAACACAGAGAATTTAATCATATGTAACAGACTAAACTAGCACCGATAACTCTTCCAGCATGATTGACGCTTTTAGGACTTTTTGGAAGTGATGTTAGGTGACCACTAAACACAACGAAAATGTTCCCACAAGCAGCTTGTAAAGACAAACTCGAGTACATTAGCAAATATTATAGCAGCTGCTCGTCAAAGCAAACAGAGAGAAACTAATAGCTACAAAAGCTACAGATAAGAAAGAAAAGAAACATAAAGTGATACCTTAAATCCTGCAGGACTTGGACTTTCTAGGAAACCATCCTCCGAAGCCAAGCTCTGTTTAGCTCCTTCAGAATCACCATTCCTGATTGCATCACCACCCAGTTTCACATCTGCTGTGATGCAAATTGTTTTCTCAAAAAAGTCAAGGGGAAATTCTGGCTTTGTGCCAGTATAAGCTTTATTATTAAGGATAGTAGAACCCAATTTTTTCACTTTCTTATCTGTGGCACTAGCACTGGCATCAAGTTCCAGAGGAACATGAGAGTATATCTGAAGGCTCCCATCATCATGTAAAACAAGACAGTGGACTTTGTCTTTGGATAGGGGCTTATATGCAGTAATCCCAACTAAAGGTGAGGAAGAGCTCACACCGTGCCTCAAGCTCTGTGCATATAACTCATGAGCACCCAAGGATACTGCAACTGCAGAATTTGATTTCACACTTGAGAAGCCACAGAATAGTCCACTACCAACCAGTAACTCTTTCCATCGATGCAATCCAGCTAGTCGCCGTTTACCATCTTGTTCCTCCTCATAGACACAAGATATCTCCGTCAATGACATGGCATTGGGACTTAACCGACCTATCAAAGTAGTGCCATCCTGATAGGACAAGAAAAGTAACTTATAAGTAGCAGTAAAGTACAAAGATGAGCCTTTCGCCTGAATTTCTCTGTCCTGGATATGAATTGTTTCTTTCAAAGGTGTAGCCCCCACATGACACCCCAAAGATAATTCCAGCCTAAATAAGCTCCCTTGTTCAGAAAGGACAATAAGAAACATCCTTCCCTGAGAGGCAACAAAAAGTGTTGCATCTACTATTGTGTCATCTGGCAATGTAAAGTAATGCATAGGACTGATGTTGTCTTGGGATAGATCATATATTTTAACGAACCTGTTAGTAACCACCATTAACTGAACTTGAGAACCAGGTACCCACTCTAACCATCTGATATGTGCACCTTGGAGGGCAAGTTCAATAGCAAGACGATCAGTCACTTCTCCACGAGGATTCAACGTAAGAACCTGGCAATCTTCATAGCCTGCCACAGCAATGTAATTCTCCACCACGGCATTAAATACAAGGTGAACAATTTCAAACCGAACTAGGTTCTTGGATAAAGCCTTAAGATTAGCCTTCTCTGCCGTTATAGGAGCAATGGTGGCTTGTCCTATTAGCTGCCCAACATCAAATATAGTAACTTTGTCACCTTCTCCAACAGCAAGTCTACCTCGACTATTGACACTGAGCAATGACTTAACAAGAGAACCACTAGCTAAATTTGATTTAAGTTCTTTGGCATTTGAATAATCAGCCTTTATCTTCAGATCCATGGACCCACTTTTGTATGCCTTCTTCAATTGAAAGAGATCAATATCATAAGAAAGCACTTTGTCTTCTCCCAGAATTATTTTCTTATCTTTTGAAAAAAGGTCGGATCCCCTCCTACTAGTTATAGAAGGCAACAATGTAGAGCAAAGTTCAAGGATCCGACTCTCAACGTCAAGTTCTTCAAGCAATATTGAGATCCCATCCTGCAGCTCTTTTGGAATAAACAACCTGAGCGAGTTCTCCATATCTGCCCCAAGATCCTCATCCACGTCTGAATCACTTTCTGGCAGCTGATCTGCATCCTCTGTGAAAGGTAAAAATGGCTGGAAATTGTTGGCACCACGATTAACTGCACTATTACTACCACTGAATTTTCGAGGCTTCAAGCATTGGCAACTACTACCCCTAACACCTCCTGCTCCACAGTCACAGAAAAACCTACTGGAGCGAGAATAAACAACACGATGACCACGATGACAAACTTTAGCACAAACAGAGCAGCAACCTTTTGATACTGTTAGATCACAGGTATAACAAAAATACCAATGTTGCTCCATGAAATTGCTGCCGCTTGAAGTGAATGTACAAACTTTAGACGCAAGAGCCCTTTCACTGTTAGTATCCTCTTCCTCATCTTTATCTATGCTAGCTACCTCACCATCAGATGTTCCATCATCCTCATCTTCATCAACAGAAGTTGCATCACACTCAATAGAAGGAGATCCCCCATCTCGATTGGCAGAAAGAAGCGAAGTATCAGAATTCTTCCCAGATCCCACTGGCCTAGAAGCCACAGGTCCCAGCACAACACTACTTACAGATTGTGACTTTCCAGAACACTTTTCTCTTGTACTCCTGGAGGACCCACAATTACTCAAGAAACATCCAAGAAAACCAAAGAGAAACTTCAATCCTGGCAGCAAACGCTCTTCACCTGCCAGTTTCTGCATCAGCATTACCGTCCACTTTAAAAGCAACTTCACTGAGTTCTCCTCTCTTGCAAGTTGAACAACAAAATGGAAATATAACTTTGCACTATGAATGTCAAATTGCAAAAATGCATTCTCAAGTGAGAGCAATACAGCTTCAAACAAATGATTGTGTAGCGTGGATTGTAATTCAGAATGTGAAGCCACAAGGGACAAAATAAAACTCATAGTTGATTCTCTCAGAGAAACAGCATTTGCTTTGGCATCCTTTACCCCTTCCAAAGCTTCAGCTGTGCAGCCTAATAGCCTCTTCTCTAACCACTTGGACAATAACAGCAAATCCATGCTAAGGAATTTACTCTGTATCTTCAGTTTAAGATTAGGACATAGCTCTCCAGATAAAAGATCAATAAAAAAGTTAAGCACATTTATGTTAACTGATTCAGTGTAACAGTTAGCCACCGAGTCAATAAGAACCAATATATCACCACGCTGTGATCCATGCAGCCCTTTGAGCTGTTCAGACATATTTTCAGCCCCAAGATAAAATTTGAAAAGTGAGGACTTCGAAGGATCTTTCCTGATAGTATCCATGGTACTAATTGTCTTGGTAATTACCCATTCAAGGATACTGGTGTCATCCTGTTCTCTAGAATGGATATCTCTTAGAAAACCCTCCATGCGTTTCAGTAAAAACAGTTCAGTGTAATCAGACAGATCCAGTCCAGCATTCAAGTTGAGACAAATATCTTCACATTTTCCGTGAAGACTTTCAAAGATGAGATCTAATTTCACACTCATCAACGAATCAAGAATTTGATGTAGTACATCAGTCTCCAGGAAATTATTTCCGTTCAAATTGTGTAGTTTCAGTAACCCATCCAAAGCGAAAATAATCCCCCTTATATTAAGAATGCAGGAAAGAAGGATTCCGCTACAAGTTCGAATGTTTGAAGGAAAACCATGCAGTATACATTCCCAAAATACCTTATCTAGAATTCCAGAAGCTTTCTTCTCAACAGCTCCATCTAACATCAATAATATGTCAAGAACAGACTCCAACTGAGAAGAATCCACATCACAGTTCTTAAGGAGCTCAGCCCATAGGACTTTATCAAATGTAGATTGCTTGAGAAGCAGCACAGAAGAGAACATATTGCCATCATGCTGACTATCACCAAGAGTAGCAAGGAAAGCTTTTTCATAAGCCTGCAAATATCTGTTCAAGAAGGATGAGAACATCCTCAACAGCTCCAAAGTTTGACCATTTGCAATCAAGCAGGAAATGAAGCCTTCGGCAGAATTGATATACTCATTATCAGTAGGTCTGTTTTCTATCCAGAAGGGACCAGCTCCAGGGATTTTGTTCTTCACGCAATACCTTCCGATGCCAACATTAAACAAAGAGAGTACCAACGACATCCACATCCCATTTCTTAAGAAATCCCATCCTAGATTCTCAATATTATCCTGCATGCGTGCAGCATGCAAGTGCCCCAGCAACCCAACCACCAAATTCTGAAAGTTAGCACTCTTGCTAATAACATTACACTGGCCCAAAAGTGAAAAGCTGAAGTGAATGAAATGTTCTATGCTATATATGTCCAGAGTCTGCAGGTTACTCCACAATGGAATCTGAGGATCCAATGGAGACTTCATAGTAGGAATATCCCAACAAAGTAAGAAAATATACCTTTCAATAATAAGGTCTTCCATAACTGCCGCTTTTTTACCGTTCCAAAACCCCAGAATGTATGAGAAGGTTGCACACATGTCATCCCAACTCAAACATAACGATCCAATGGCCAGATCATCTCTGCAAAGTGGAGATGGAAGGTATGCAACATCAATCAATTGGTGAATCAGGCTACTGCTGCTTGGATCTTCCTCAACCAAAGCACCAGTTAAATTCTTTGCTGTAATTGATGCCAGGGAGGAAAAACTATCAATAGAATTTGTAGACACATGAGAGACTAAACAGTGGGTGACTCTCAACTTTGATCGCACATCTAGCAGTAATGACGGCGGACAAGTACGTGGATATAATATCATGTGACGAAGCAGAAGTATCAACCTTGAAACTAGCAATGCCCAGCAAGAGAGCTGTGTACCAGATCCAGCAGATGGAACATGAATTGTTCGAAGGGTGGAAAATATCAAGTTTGACAAGGTCGATTTTTCTTCTTTAGGTGATAAATGGAATGCCATGAGAAGAATCTCAATGTGAAATATGGATGGAAGAGAGACCAGAAGTTCCTTCAGGTTAGGAGAACCTGAGCAAATAGCTTTTGCCTTCTCAACAATAAAAGAAACAAATCCACTGTATATTTTGGTTCTCAACTGACTTCCAGCTAAGCCCACCTTACAGAAAAGTGCATGAGCCAGCAAGGTTAAGGACTGATCATTATAAACAAAGAAACCATTTTCAACTCTCAGAATTTGATCAACGAGGTAATCCTCAACTGAATCAGACAACGCATGGTGGGTGAGAAGATTGTGCAGAAGTTGAAATGCAAGTTCACGGATATGCCCACTCTTCATATCTTCATGAGAAGCTACAAAGTTATCTCCAACATGACATCCTTGACAGTTGAGTATGGAAAGCAAAATATCAATGTGGTCTGCACTAAGCATTCTGCAACCATCATTATAAATAGAAGGAAGCCATTCATGAGAGAAGATGCATCCTTTCAGAAAGCTCAACAGTTCCGTAGCAGCTTGCATTAGCATATTGCAATTGCTGCAGCTAGAACTAACAGCCAATGTCTGGTCAGATACATCCGCAGATCCTAACGGCCGACTTCCCTCAGAGAAAAGATTCCCAAAAAGGGCTTCATCATCATGACAAGCGGCATTTTCCATTTCTAGGGAGCAATTAGATTTTCCACAACTGGTTGACCTCTCCATTTTCGACCTTAATTTTACACCTTCAGAATGAAGAAAAGAAGCCAGATGCATCAGACAGTCCAACCACTTACTTGATGAAGGAAATATCATTTCCCACAGCTCATCGAGAGTGAACCTCTTTAGCAAGGGAACCTTCTGCAGACGTACATGACATGAACGGGAATCATTTGATAAATCAGCAAAACTGCCAACAAGTTCTGTGTCAAGCTCCTTCAAATGACCAACATCATGTGTTCGGATTCTGAGATTTTGAATGAGCTTCAGGATATAAACAATAGTTCGAGGGAAGTACACTAAAGGGGGCTTTATGTTTGAAGCAGCCTTGTTGTATCTCCATATGGAAGTGTCCAGATGTTCCAAAGTAGATGCTATGATACATGCTTGAACATTCCGAAAAACAATGCTGTTGCAGAAAATAACTTGAACAAGATGAATAAACTCTTCCAATACCAGCAGTTCAAGACTCTCAAAATTACCTTCAGTAGTAGCAATGTCATTTACAAACTCAAAGCTAGGTCTAAACAACTTGGGCAACACATCAGCACATGAAGCAACTGCTTCTACCAATGAGGAATCATATTCTACAAATGGCACATTCTTTATAAGACATCCAAGCAACTTCAAAATCCTCAGACTGAAGGAAAGTCTCTTGCGGAAATTTGGACCTGCTATCCTTTCATAAAAAATATCAGGAAGTTCAACAAGCTCTTTGCAGAGTAAAATCAAACATCGAGTGCATTCTGCATGAGCAACTGCCCAATGCTTGAACAGGAAAATTAGACTATTCAAATCTTGGTGGCAAGCAGAAGCATCAAATCCTGACGCTTGTCTTTCAGATTGCACACAGTCAGAAGCTAAGGCCAGCAGAAGTCGATCCACGTGCTTTTCTGCTCTTGAGCACTTCAACCCTACTCAACATAGTTTGGAGAGCAAACAGAATAAATGACAAATGCAGGCCACAAAATAAGTAACCTAAAATATGCAAGAATTGAAGATACCTTGAAGACCACATTTGATGTCGTCATCCAGCTCAATACCACCAGAATTGCTAGAAACTATTGGCAACAAATCGACTAGGGTATCTACAGAGGGAGGCAGCAATGAATCAACTATTTTTTCTGCTCCATCACCCAATATAATCTCCAAAAGCTGTATCATATTACTCTGGAAATCCAAAGAGAAAATTATGCCAAATATACATCAGTGATAATTAGCGCTTAAGGAAAAAACAAATACAGCAGCATATGTATAAACACTTTTGATCTTACACAAAGTAGAAAGCACAGGATCAAAAAACAAATGAATCAAATAGCAATCATTAGAAAATAAGCGGAAAAAGGAGTGTCAAATTTAAACTCAGAGAAACTAAAATGAGATCCAAACGCAGCTAAGAAGAAAGAACCTCAATGCTATACAACAAACAGAATACCAGCCTTATCATTCATTTTATCCCTTGTGCCATGGATAGAACCATAACCCAAGTTAAATCAATAAAAAGCAAGGTGCTTTATAGAGTTTAATTCCAAGAGATGCCTTCTTTAGTCGTCAACCTCAACATTGACAAGCATACTCTAGCTGATAAAGATAATCAATCTTTAACATAATAAACCCAAAAAAAAGGACAGATGTTCTACACCACCCACAATCATATTTCAGCTGTAATTATATCACCTAGAAAATCCATCTTTAGAAATTAAAAAGATAAATAAATAACAACAACAATAACAAATTGGTTGTCCACTCTATATTAACATAAAATGATGTGCTAACTAATTTTTCTCACTTTGCAACACCCAAAACAAAAAAAAAACCCAAAAAAAAAAAAAAAATCCTTTAATGAAGCACAGATGCGTAGAGATCAATAATCAATCTGGCAAACTTTTTAATTGCAATGACTTCATGCCATTTCTACCATCTCCACCCTAAAGCAACAATGCAAAAACCCTAGGGATAGCAAGACAAAACCCACTGTTGTCAAGGGAACCAGGCGCACTCTAGGCACTACAGCCCTTATATTGCCTTAGGCGCACGGCGCAAAAA
Organism: Adansonia madagascariensis; assembly: GCA_038381835.1. Taxonomy (NCBI): domain Eukaryota; kingdom Viridiplantae; phylum Streptophyta; class Magnoliopsida; order Malvales; family Malvaceae; genus Adansonia; species Adansonia madagascariensis. The sequence continues at coordinate 12,400,191 of JBBYHL010000020.1, forward strand.
AAGCACTTGCCTGAGTGATGTAAGGCGCAATATATACGTGAGAGTGTGTGTGTACGTGTGTGTTTTTATATGTATCTGTATATATGTATACATTATATTTATATTTATATTTATATTTAT
>JBBYHL010000020.1:12415750-12426246 GCA_038381835.1 Adansonia madagascariensis
ATATTTAAGAAGTAATAATAAATATGAGCTTATGCATGTTTTAGTATGAAAATATGACTCATAATAATTACTTTTATAACTAATTTATAATGATGCCTTTTGATATGAAAATTGTCTATTTTTTGTTATTTATATATATATATATATATATATGATATGTCATTTTCTATAGAATTATATCTTTTTATAATTAATCAATTTCTAATACATTATTATTTATAATTAATTATTTTTAATTGATTAATAACTTATTAATGAAACTTATATATCTTATAAAAATCAAATAAATGATTATATTTGTATTTATCATTATTTTTATTTTTTAAAATATAATGATATTTTCCTATTATATTAATTAATATGCATAATTCTTCTATTAATAAGATCTTAAACTAAAAAAATGATAACAAAATTATCTTGATGTAATTTAGATACATCAAGGGATATTTAAATTAAAATATAAATTACTTTTAAAAAATTCATTTGTTCTTATAATAACCATCATCTCAAAATAACATTTAAATGTAAATTACATTTTATCTTCTAATTTTTCAAAGAACATTGAATTATTTTATTTAATTATTACTTCTCTTATTAATAAATACACTTCTACGTTAATTGATATAGATTGTGATGAGATTTTATTATTAGATGAAAAAAATGTTCATCCTTTTTAAGGAAATGAATATTTTTCAATCTAAAAGTATGTAATTTAATGATTTAATTATAAACTAATATGATATATCGACAAAATTACAAAACTTAAATATAAATGTATTGAATAACCTTATTTTGTTGAATATCTGTAAATGTTTTTAATAAGCACACTCAATGTTATTAAAAATTAATTGAAATATTCATAACTTCATTTTATATAATACTTCTAGAAGTAATTGATAGGGATGTAAAATGTTATTAACAATTAGATAAAAGCTGTATAAGATAATCATGTCTATGACAGTTATTGGTTTTACAATTAAATCATCAAGTTACATCTTTTTACATTGAAAATCTTATTAAAGTTAATATTTTTTATTTTATTGAGTATAATTAAATGATTGATAACGTATTAATAAATTTAATAACTATTATAGTATATAAGATTTTTTTAATCATAACATTTTTACTTTTTAAAATAAAAAATAAAATTATTTTAATACAGAGTGGTTCATATAATTATATATTAAATTAATTATTTTTTTCATAAATATTATTAACATTAATCATATATTTTTTTAATATTTCCACATTACATTCTTCAAAACATATATATTTTTCACGTATAACACACGTGTTATAAAAATTAATATATATAAAAAAATAAAAATAAAAATTAACTTTATCTAATCCGTAAAAAAAAAAAAAAACTATTTAAATTTCTCTATCTTTAAAAAAATTTAATATCTTTCGCAATATTAAAGTCACGCATATGTTTGAACTTAAATACCATAAACCTTAAAGCACATCAGGACCTGGATTTTGAATACAAAATGGAGAATTCTGATTTTCAACATCAGATTCCAAAGAAAGCCTGTCAGATAACTCCAGGATTGAATTTATTTAAGTACAATAATTGTGTCAGGGGAATTGTATTTTCAGTTGGCGTAGTCAATCACTAAATACTCGCCAGAGACAACCCCACAGTTAAAAGGCAAATTACATAACTCTATTCTTAATTATTACAAACGGGAAACAGAAAATGGAATAGAGACTAAAAAAAAACAGAAAAAAGAGTGACTGGAATGCTAAAGCCTTAAAGGTATTATTGGAGAAGTATACATGGAGGTATAGTATTATTCAATCAAGGAGAAGATTTCCTCGGTGAAGTAAAGGCAGGGGGGACACCAGGGAAAGGAGGTACGGGTAGGAAAGGTAATGGGGGAAAAGGAAATGGGAAGTCTGGTGTTGGTGATGGTGGAGTTAGTTCTGGAATCGGTGGAATAGGAAACAGTGGTGCTGGAGGGGGCTGAAATGGATTTGGAAGCAGTGGAGCTGGTGGCGGTTGAAATGGGTTCGGAATTATTGGAGCTGGAGGCGCTGGAGGGGGCTGAAATGGATTTGGAAGCAGTGGAGCTGGTGGCGGCTGAAATGGGTTTGGAATTAGTGGAGCTGGTGGCGGCTGAAATGGGTTTGGAATTAGTGGAGCTGGTGACGGCTGAAAAGGGTTAGGAGGAAGCAAGGGAGGAGGCTGAAAGGGGTCTGGAGGAAGCGGCGGAGGAGGCAGAACCTGGTTTGGATAAACGATAGAAGGTGCCAAAACAGGCTTATGATGTGATGGAAAAATCGATGGTGTTGATGGTTCTTTGTTTTTGAGTTGTTTTGGATTATGAGCACTTGGTTTTTGGTTGCATAGGACTGGTTGATTTAATGGCTTGAAGGTGAAAAACCCAGCTGAGAAAATATGAGTTCCATGCTTTCGTGACTTGAGATGGAGTGAAGATGAAGTTGCTGTTGACGCCACCGCACAATATGGCTCACTGCTACTAATCAGTTTCACCAAACATCCCTTGATTTTCTTCACATGTTTGCTCACCGAGAATGGCAAACGAACTTTGAATTCGCCATGCTTATTGGTTTTTACTTCTTGCCGAAAGCTTGGCCTTGAAGAATTCCCATCTTTGCATTCCACTGCAACAGATGCGCCTGCAGAAACAAAATCCAAGAAACAATGTGAATTTGTAATTTGAGACTAACAGATGGAATTGAAGGTTAATTAGAAGCTTCGATTAAAAACCTGAAATGAAATGGCTGGTCCTAGAGAAATCCTGTTGGAAACATGTATCACAGTACACAGTTCCAACAACAACTGCAGATTGTTTCTGATCATGTCTACCCTCCGAGAAACTATTAAATATGATGAAACTGAGCAACAGTACTACGAATAACAAAGACATTTCTCCGAAACTCTCTGGGTTCTCAATAAGAATTAGTTAAGGATATCGCGTTTATAAGAAACCCTCCTTTGAAGGCGTGACTTTTTCTATTATTTTAATTTGTGAAAATTCAGGAAAAAAGAAAGATTATCAAGATTTGTAGCCTCTGTCCCACCAAAGCCCTTCTTTATGTCATTCATGCAGAAACCAGCCAACTGCAAAAGTTGCAGCCGTGAATATAGGTTTATTTCCCACAATCAAACAGCTCAAAAGAAGAGGTAATTAGCTGATATGAAAAAGCTCCTAGAAAATCACATTTTTTTTCTAGTTTTGTTTTACTTACAATCTGTTGGAATTTGTTACTTTGCTGCAGTAAAACTTGCACTTTGGTTTTTTGAGAGTCGGGGGTCCTCTGCTGGTTCACGAGACCTTTTTGATTAGCCACAAATATAATTTCATGTCTATCAACTTCGAAAATGACACTGTTATTTATTGTTCTTCAAATTCCAACAAGGCCGAACATGCTAGCTCTTACTTTCAGGATACAATCAAGATAATCATTAATGTTTCATGAGCTATTGCCTGATAAATCTTACCTAACAAATAGGGTTATCAGATGTTATAATCGATTTTTTTTTTGATTAAAAATATTTTTAAAAAATTGAATTTAACCATTTAAGTATTAATGAATAGATGTATTTATCCTTAAAGGCAAGTATTCAGATCAATGGAGGAGCCAAGACTATTAACAACGAATACATATATTTGTTTCATTTTATAATTGTTTTAAGTATTTATGAATGATATATATTCGAATATGTAAATATACTTATATTAAATATATTTTTATGATCATTAGAAAGTGTTAAATGTTCTTAGGTTAATGGCACCAATTATATCAACTCTAAGATAGTACCTCAATTTCTTTGATGCAAGTTTAGGCAAATGTGACTTAGATTTGGATGAATAATGAAAATTAGAGCAATATTCATTGAACAAACAACCAGGACTTCACCATCGAAATTAAAACCAACTAGGAATTCATGAAACTTTTTTTTTTCCCATTTTTCAGACAGCTGAAGAAATCAAACGAATCACATGATTGATATGATGCTGAGAACAGCCATGCAGATGCATTTCCCCGTCATTAGTTGACTTGGTCTTTATTTCACAAACTTTGCGGTGCAATCATGGTTATCAGCCAATGCCAACTAAAAAATAATAATAGTAATAAAATCCATATTTTGTGCGTTACTTTTTAGTGCATTTTTTGTGAGAAAATGATTAATTCATTTACTTTGCAGGAACAAGATCTTGGAAATGGTCCTCCAAAGCGGTTAAATATAAAAGTATATATATTAAAAAAAAGAACATTAATGTCATTCTTGGAAATACCTAAAATAGTGATGGATTTGTGTAATTCCAATTAAAAAAAAAAAGATCCATTTTCTGTTCACGGGAGTTAGGAACATCTTGTCTTTTTGTTTGCACGTTTCAATAATTGTTGTTGCAATTGTGTTTGATTTTTTATCTTAGAAGACAGGACATAGAATATGTGTTTAATATTTTATCTCAAAAGTTAATTTGATTTTTGTAACAGTTACCATCGTAGGAAAGGAAGGAAGAAAAAGTTCGATTCATTATTGTTGGTGTCTGGTTCGTATATTCACTCTTTTTGTTTTTTTTAGGACCATTAATCTTATGAATTTTTGGGACTATAATTGGCAGTAATTAGGAATAGAGATGAAAACTTAATCGGCACAATAGACAGAAGTATACTATGAGTATCAAGGAATAAATACTTCTAGCAAAAATAATAAATTAAAAAAAAAAACATTGTATTTAAATATAAATACAGTAATATTAAGAAAATAATTTGAATGAAAATAACTAAATCAAAATAGCGTATTTCAATATGATTAATTTATATAAAATTATATGAATAAATATAAAAATAAACGAACGTATTTATATATTCTATTTCATTAATTTGTATTTATATATTTTCGTTTAAGATATTATTATAAGACGTATTCATGTATCCTATTTATGCAATAATACTCTATGCATGCCAATATACAAATTTATGCAACGTAGGCTTCGGTAGAAATAGAAGTTAGAAACATTATAAGTGAAAATTTAATTAGGCTTTGATGTTATCTCAAAATGAAATGGTTAACACATTGAATTTATAGTTTAATTTTAAGTTTAAAATCAAGTGTAATCGAATCAAGTTAATTTGAAACATTATTACGCTTGAATTTATTTCAATAATAAAGGAATCAAACTTAAATATTTATTAATTAAATCCTAATAACTCATGAGTATCTTGATTTATTTACACTCCTGTTCACAATGATTTGAGTAACCTATTGTTGGATAAAACCAAAAATGAAAAAAAAAAAAGCAAAGAAAGATATATATCAAATATGAAATAATGTATACAAAACAATTAAATTAAAGAATTTGTCTCACTTCAATCTTACATCAGGAAACTTTTAGGATGTGCCATAATTAATATATATATATATATATATATATATATATATATAGACTTAGACTTATATTTGTGAGGTATCTTTTGTAAACAAAAAGTGAGATTCAATAGGTCAAAGCAGATAATACTTAATAAACTAGGTGCTGGTCTTTATAAATAGTATATTCAAAGTACATATTAACATCAAATCTATCGATGGTTTGGAAAAAAATTGATTTAACCAGTTAAAAATCGATAAAAAATTAGATTAAATCAATAAATATGATTTATGTTTTTTTTTTCTTTCAAATTTTTTATAAATAATGAGATTTGATTATTTGAATTTTCTATCTCTTCATTTTATATTAAAAGCTATATCATTAAGTTAAATGCATGTTTTTAATAATTATTTACTATATTTATTACTTATTTAATATTAAAATTATTTATTTAATCTTTAATTTTCTCTTAATCAACCAATCCAATCAATTAGGTTAACTAAATTGATAACCAGTTGATATCTCATCCAATTTTTCAACCCGTTTAAATTTCAAAAATTAAAAGGTCTCATGTGTCATTTTCCTCTCCTTTTCATTAATTCTACTGCAATACCATTTTCTTGGCTATAATTATTTATTTATTCTTTTTACAAAGGAAGCCTCAGCTTAACGATAGGGGAAGATGTTGTAGGTATCGAGATTTAAACTCTATTTTTTTTAAATATCATTCCATAAAGAAAACTATATGAATCAACCGAGTTAAGTTGCAAGTTCATATTTTAAATTTTTTTCTCACATTTTTGACATTTATATCTCATCCTTTCTCGTACTTTCCAGTTCTAACATGCATCATATTCAAATTTAATTTTGTTCTCTTCATAAACATCATCTTTAAAAATCTTAATTATCCAATTAATTGAATCTACATGACCAAAATTAATTACACTTAGGAGGCAAAAAATTTTCATATTCCATAGTGTGGTCTTATAGGTAGGGATCGCAATTGAGTAGGGCAAGAGCGAATATTGCAAATCCACCTTTGCCCGTTGTTGCATTGCTTGCCCTGCCCCCTCCTTGCAACGCTATGGATGTTAAATTTTTAATGTTATTACCACCTCTATGGATATCGGATAATCCATTAACGCGTCACTTGTTCTGCCCCATTCGATATTTCTACTTATTTCTATTTTTTCTTCAAATAATAAAGCGTATATTGTTAGAAAAAAGACATTGAATCATATCTAACTATAATATGTATAACTATGTTATTAATTTATTGTCCTTGTAAAAATTAAATATTTAAAGGTAAAATAATAATTTCAAGTAGGCAAGGCAGGATAGAGGAGGCAATAACCAACATTGTTCTATCCGCATCTTTCAAACAAAAAAACTCACTTCGTCCCACTCACCTTTACTTTTCCAAAAATAAAAAACCTCCCTATTTGGAGCAGATTGGTTCGAAATCCATCAAACAATTTGCGTATTGTCATCCCTACTTATAAGCCTTAAATTTGTATCTCTTTATTTAGTTCCTATTTGTTTTCTATTTGTTTGGGGATGATCAATATATATATATATATATATATTAAAATCAACCCATAACTGGTTACATGCTTACATTTGTACACTTATTTTATTTGATTTACTAGTAAAATTATAATACTAAACTGAAGACCCATGCTATGCTACAGGTAGCTTTTTTTCTTGCATCAAATATTGATATTGAATATGCCAACAAAACGATGGGTATGCAAACATTTTTATAGAATGACTAAGTAAGGGATTAGAAAGCATATATATATATATAAAGATGTATATTCACAATTATCAAAATTATCCTTTTAATTCCTTCATAATAAGGAATGATAACTTTAGAAAATGATAAATGCGTGCATGAACGTATCATCCGAATTTTACCTTTTTTTTTTTAAATTTTTTCCCAACCTAAAGAAAATCAAAATAATAGAATTTAAAAATAAAAAATGTTAGAAAAGGGCATGTGAGACATGGATGACTACTTCATCCAATGAACCTAATTGACCCAAGCCCAAAATGATTCGAATCTAGAATGGATAGAACTCTATTAACCTTAATGTAAAACTCGATTGACCTAAACCTGAAATGAGTAGAAATCGAAATGACCCAAACCTAAAGAAACCCAAAACTAAAATGATCGAAACCCCAAAAATTAAATATTTGAAATGGTTCAATGCAATTTACACCACTTTTTCAATTTTTTTAAACTTTAAAAAACCCAAAATAATCAAACTTATAAGGCAAAAGAAAAAAACCAAGAAAAGAGCATGACATATAGACATGCTTTTCTCTCCAATTTTTTTTCAAAAATATTTGTGTACGAAAATATTACAAGTTCATCAACCCAATTAACCCAAGTATTAAACCCAGTTGACCCAGACCGAAATGAATCAAAACCAAAATGACTCAAATCCAAAATACTTGAAACTTACTAACCTAAACCTTTAATAACCCGAGAGTGGAACGATCTGAACCTGAAAATGACTTTAAAATTTAAATACTAGAAATGGTTTAACTCTAATTTCATCTCTTTTTTTATTTTATTTTTTTCCAAGCCAAAGAAAATCAAAATAGTAAAATTTAAAAAGCAAAAAAAAAAAAAAAATTGAAAAGAGCATGTGAGAGTGGATGTTTCTTTTATCTAATTAACCCAAGTGTTAACTCAAACTCAAAATGGCTTGAATACAGAATAGGCCCAACCCAATTATCCTGAGTATCCAACTAGATTGACCCTAACCCAAAATAGAGTAAAACTAAAGTGATTCAAATCTATAATAACTCAAAATTAAAGTGACCCAAACTTAAAAACAACCTGAAAAATTAAGTGATCGAAATGACTCAACTAAATTATACCTCTTTTTGTTTTATTTTTTTTCAAACCAAAAAAAAAACCACAATGATAAAACTTTAAAAGAAAAAAAAGGAAGAAAATAGCATGACACTTGGACATGCTTTCTTTTCTTCAAAACATCCAAAATTTATATTATGGAAGATTTCCTTACTAAAAAATAATTAGTATAATTTACAGTTATTATAATAAATAATTACGAATAAGGAAACAAATAATTTTTTTTTTTTATTTTATGACCAAGGATGGCATAGGAGTGAGCATTAATGGATTTGAATTTGATTTAACTGACCGAATCAATTAAATTTGGTTAACTCAGCTCCATTTATTTGGTTTTAAAATTAATTAATTTTGAAAAACGGTTTATTTAGTTAGTTCAAACGGTTCCTAGTTTTTGAAATTGATAACCAAATAGACTGAACTAACTTTTTTGATTTTATTTTTAATTATATTTTATATCTAATATAAAAAAATATTTTTATATAATAATCTAAAGTAGATAGTATAATATATTATTTATATTACATAATATATAATATACAATTATGTTTATACAATAATATAAATAATTTTTTTTAAATCCTAAAATCGTTTGTACAATTGAACCAACCAACCTAAGTTCGATTAAGTTATTTTAATGTTGAAATATTTTACGGTTGGTTCAGTCAGTTTTACAAGTTTATTTGGTATTAGGAATTTTATAACTAAACAGATCGAATGCTCAACTTAGGTGGCAATGAATAGTAAAAAATTTGATATCTGACGCTATATCATCCTTTTTTTGCATATTCAATATTGTATATTTGAATATTACATGTAATTTTCACACCCTATTTGGAATGCACCTTTGGATATCCATTATTCGAATCCGCTTTAACTTTAATTTGAATAGTGTCAGATATCTGAACCGCCATCCAAATACACTTTATTTTACTGATAATAGATTTAGATATCCGATACAATTTGATATCCACTTATATTTCAATCGTTATTAAATTTTATATTTTTATTTTTAAAAACAATGTTATAAATTCGGATAATTAATTGATTTGATTTTGACGAACATTGTTTTTTAATTAAATGCTAATTTAGATAGTATTACAATAAATAAAATTTAAAGAATTGCAAAATTGATTACTCTTTTCTTGCTAGTAAAATTACAAAACATGTTGCTAGCTTAAAATAATCATAATTTATGTGATTAAAATAAATAATTATTAATAAAGAAACAAAAATTTTTTAAAATTTTTGTGACTAAAGGTGGTAGTAGATAGTAAAAAATTTGATATCCGACACTATTCTATCCATTTTTTTCCAAATTCGAATGTTGCATATTTGAATATTGTTTTTACTACTTGCAACAGATTTAAAGCGAATTCAAATATGAACACTTAGATATTCATTATCTGAATCCAATTTAATTTTGGTTTGGATAGAGTCAGATTTACAACTCCATTCAATATTTAAAGGATTTTAAAAAAATCTACTACATAAATGCATTTCATATTTTTATTATTCAGTATTTTAATTCTTAGTGATCTTTTATCAATATAATATTTTTTTAATTTAATAATACAAAAAACTAAACAAATAATATGATTTTTTTTTGAAAAAAAATTAAAAAACCAACTGGTATATAACGCGTGATACAAAATTAAAAGTTATTTAAATAGATAGTATTAATTATATTAGTATTATATGACTGGTGATGCAAAATTTTATTAATAAATTTTTTATAAATTTAAAATATATTTGAATTATTGTAAAATAATTTTTTATATTATTTGGAATCATATCGGATCCATTCAAATCTAAACAAGTGGACCGGTCAAATTTGCAAGAAAACTTTGTAAGGGTTTTGTCTAGTTCACCCCAATTCATTGGACAATGTATTTCTCCCTATAATATATATATATATATATATATATATATATAAGCTGCAAAAAATCATAATTTTTGAAAAATTAAAATGTTCTTAAAGTATTAATTTGAGAAAATTTTGAATTTAGGTATCAAGATAATCTAAATTATATTAGTAATATATTTTTAATTATTATAATATTAGTATAAATTCTATAAACCAAATGAAAAAAAAGAAGACTTTTTTTCCTGATCAATATGATAGTATCTTTTTTTTTTTTTTCAATTATCCATATAATTTGAAATAGAAATACAGTTAATTTCTTCAAATTTAACAAAATTAAAAAGCCAACAAAATAATATTTGATTTAGAGCAAAACTAGCAAACAAAATCCATAATAATT
>JBBYHL010000020.1:12426346-12436386 GCA_038381835.1 Adansonia madagascariensis
TGCAATAATTTTTTGCGTCCACTTGGATATAAATATTTGCTGGTCTTTCTTTTTTATTATTGACATTATCCTTAAATAATTTAAAATTCATGACCTTTGCAGATAAATTTCGTTGTCTTGTTGTCCATGTGCTTATTATAAGTGTGGATTTGGTTTCATATTGCATCCTTGGTGTTTGATCCTGTGTATTACTGCAGCTTTTTCCTGCGCTCAAATCAAGCAAGCATTTATCTATATTAGATAAAATTCTGAAATATAAAACTCCCATTACATTATGCATATTAAGATTCTCCACTGTATGCTAAACTACATAAACTTTCAACAAGTAGATAAAGGAAAGGAAATAGAGTATCAAGCAGCTGCTCTACATGTAAAGTGAACTTCAACGATATATAATTAACTGGGAATCAGAAAACTCTTAGTTTTCTAATTCCTTCCAGGGATTGGTGGAAAAGGGAGCCCTGGAAGGGGTGGCAGAGGGGGGAGTTGAGGGAGTTGAGGCAATGGTGGGAGATTCGGAAGCAGGGGACTTGGTTGAGGAGGTGTTGCAGGGTCTTGAATTGGAGGTGGAAGTATAGGATAGTTTGGCTGGCCAAATCCCAAGGTGTTTTGAGTGTTGCTTTCCTTAGAATCTTCAACACTTGGCTTTTGCTTGCATAGATTTGGCTGTTTCAATGGCCTGAAACTGAAAAACCCAGCTGAGAAAATGTGAGTTCCTCCTTGCTTTCTTGTCTTGAGATGTAGTGATGATGAAGTAGCTGTTGAGGCCGCAGCACAATGTGGCTCACTGCTGCTGATAAGTTTGACTGAACATCTCTTAATTTTCTTGACATGTTTGGTAACTAAGAAAGGTAAACCGACTTCAAACTCTCCATGCTCATTGGTTTTCACTTCTTGTCGAAAACTTGGCCTTGAACTCCCATCTTTACATTCCACTGCAACTGATGCACCTGCAGAACTCAAAATCCCAGAAAACATATCAATTTCAGCCTAAACGAATCAGAATAGAGAAATCCTGGAACAATCAGAAGAAAACAGCTAACCTGAAATAAAGTGATGGGTCTTAGTGAAATCCTCTTGGAAACAAACGTCACAGTACACGGTTCCAGAAACAACGGCAGAATGTAGCTTATGACTATGACCATGTCTAGCCTCTGAGAGATTATTGATTGTTAAATTAAGCAACAATATTAAGGGAAACCAAGTCATTTTCATCCCTTTCATGGCTCCAAGTACCATTTTTTTTTTTTTGTGTGGGGGGGAGGGGAGGTTCTAATTTAATGCCCTGAACTTTAATCTGAACCTGAAGTTTGTGCAAGGCATAAAAAATAAGCTGATGGAAGTTTTATAGTCTCGTCCACCAACAACCTTTCTTTATATCAGTCACGCAAAAACCAGTGAACTGTAAACTGGTAGCAATGAATTTCAGGTTTTAATTTCTCCAAACTCCAAACAGCTCAAAAGAAAGGTATAATTTGGAAATGGAGGTTTTTGAATTGGTTCTTTTTTGATGTTATAAATTCAAACAATATGTGATAGTTGGAGTAGTTCCTTGCTTGTTCACAAGCCGCTTACGGCAGCCACAGATATCATGTGCCTAAGGCCATGAAAAATACCACGGAAATAATCATGCAGTTGTACTTGCTTTTGCTGTCTTTATGTTCTTCACATTTCAAACTACGTTTAGCAAGTAAGCAGGAAGCACATTGGATATTTGCAATTTTTAAAATATTCATATTTAATTCGCTTAATTCATATAATTTTTAAAATTATTGGGTTAGGTTTATTGATATTTGCTAAAAATTTATTAAACGGAAATACACATTTATTAAAAATAATACTCTAATTCAAAAAAAAATAAACAATTATACTTGAATTAGGTTATTGATATTTGCTAAAAATTTATTAAATGAAAATACGCATTTATTAAAACTGGTACTCAAATTAAAAAAAATTACACAATTATACTTGAATTAAAAAAATTAAGTCAAACAGATATTTATTTTTATTAAAACTTACAATTTCTATATTTATTTTTAAATACTATTTAGTTTTTTATTTTTAGTAAAATTTTAATTAAATTTGACTCAATCAAATAATTTATTTAAATTTAATCCGATTGATTTTAAAAGTAATAAATTAAACAAAAATGATCAAAATCCTAAGTAATTCAAGAGTCAAACTCGAATTACCTTGAAATTTTAGAAACTAAATAGACATAACACAAAACCAACTCGAATCCTCCGATTGACAAAATTATTTGACCAATAATATTGACCTTCAATACAAAATCATAATATCCGAGAAATTTATGATATTTTTCTTACACCCCTTTATTGTATATGAAAATAGAAGCCCTCATTTGCTCCACAGAAAATGTTTTTTTTTTCATTTTTTTAATTTTTATTTCTTTGTAAAAAATAAACTTTAAATCAATAAAAAAATTAATTCATTTTTTTTTTCTAAAAATATATTGAGCTTTTGAGAAACATAATATGTTTTCCGAAAGCTGAAGTACAGCAAAATGGATTGTCATAGAGATCAATCCCTTCTTGAAGGAAAAAAAAAAATACAGCCCCCCCCCCAAAAAAAAATCAATCCCCTAAGTGTATGATCAATTATTTTTTATATATAAATGCAAATTTTCCCAAAAAGAAAAAAAAAATAACATAAAATATTTTACACAATATCATTCAAACAATAAAAAAAATGTCAACTTTTTCAAAAAAAAAAAAAAGAAAAGAAAATTTATTTTTCAAAAATCAATTTTACAAAATGACCCTAAATTCAAATAAAAACTTCCGGATCTTAGCTGAAAAGCAAAGCTATATATATTCCATTTTTCAAGTAGATGATGATATTTCACAAATTGGCAAAGATCTCTTTACAACAACACAGAGAATGGTTAGTGTTTCCAAACAAAGGAGAAAAAGTAAGACATATTTCATAGCACATCAAATTCAAATTCAAGATTTTATAGTTTCAAAAAGCTTCCTTGTCGTAAAAGGCAAGAAGTTGCTTTACATGAGTATGCCACGCACCAACATTTTGTCTATCAACTGTTACCCAATCTACGACCGTTGATGCAGGTTGCTCCCACCACTCCTCAAGCTGTTGCACCACAATGTTCAATCCCCAAAGGTCATACAATATAATAGCAAGCGGAAAATATATGGCAATAAAAGTTTACGTTTCAATATAGCCCTACCCTACCCTACGTTACCTAGGCTTAAAAAGTGTCGGATACAAGTATGTGTCCAACATGGGTATGCTCGATTTTTTCTAAGTTTTTCTATATATTTGAAGGATCATACTTTCATGCCTATGTCTGAATATGTTTATGTCAGACAACAATACTTCAAGGGGGAAAAAAAGCGTTTGAATGAGATAAACCTTATCAATTGACGAAAATACAAGTTCAATCCCCAATCCCTCTGCCCATTTCTCGTTTCTCCTCTATTTGATTACGGACAAATCAATGATTTCCTTCCTTTAATAAGAATAATATTCAAATAGATTGCATATAAAACTTTAAGAAAATAGTACAACACATAAGCATAGCAAGAGAGGTAACGATATGTATGGCCGGCAAAACAATAAGGCTGTTACTTACCAAGCCCCTCACATATTTGCAGTCCTCCGAGCACTTCTGAGCATTCAAAACAGCAGTTTTAAGTTCAGGTAGCCATTTCTCTGTAACAACCTTATCTTGCTCAGCAGCCAAATTCAAACAATAATTTGTTGTCCTGCACCATGCAGCAAGAAAGCACACACCAAACATAATAAGAACATTGTATAAGACCAGTCCATCTAATACAACAATATGCCTCTTTCTATATATATTCCGTTCGAGAATGAACGTTAATCATCAAAATGTCAAGATACTACTTATTCAGATGCCCACATTATCAGTAAAGAACAGGAACACTGGAAAAGCACAAGTTAGACATGAGATGCGCATTCAGATACTAATTGCTTCTTAAATAAAAAAAGTGAAGGCTCTGCATTCCTACTGTTTTCTTTTATTATTATTTTAAAAGCGAAGGTTAAGTTTCTTAGGATATGAAAGCATAATGTCTTCCAACAATTTAACAATAAAAATTGTAACATGGATAAGAATCATGTTTATTTTCATGCGTGCAAAATAATTCATAAATTGGTGTTACCTTCAGATATGTCTTCATTTGCTAACTTGTTATTGATTTAGGGTAAAAAACTAAGTCTTCGTTTGATTGTTGGTTTTACTATTTGTATTTTTCTATATACTTTTTGCCCCTTAAAAAGGTGATATAAAGTGAGTAAACCAAAAAAAAAAAAAAAAAGAGCAAAATCATAATTAATTAAAAATTAAAAAAAGGACTAAATAGTAACACAAATAATAATGTAATATGAAAGTAAAATCATACGTTTTGCTATATTAAACAAAAAAATTACATTCTTCATTTTTAATTCTTTAAAAATATAGTTTGCTTTTGTATCCAAGTGCACTTTTGTTTTTTTCTTTGACAAGCAACAACCAACAACAAAAGCAACAACCATAGGATGCCCAAGAAAGAAACTAGCAAAACCAACACAAAAAGAGACAGCCAAATCGATCATAAACTTTTCAAATGAAGCACTATCAGCTTATACAAATGAAAGGAGGAAAAAAAAGATAAAACAGATGAATTTTATATACTTGCAACTTACAGAAGCAATAATTCATTACCTTGCATATTCTTGTTGAGCACGGTAAGCATGGTTCAATAGTGCATGACCACTTTCAACAAGATCCTGCCGAATGTGGACCAAATTTATTGCCTTTGCCAATTCCTCCAAGACGCTAGCCTCAGAGCCACGAAGCTTCAAACAGAATTCCAGAGACTCTAACACTGATGCCAAACCAGCATCAGAACCCTCCAAACCTAACCATACAATGTCATTAGATTGAAAGTAATTCTAAGTGAAAGAAAGAAACACAGCTTTAAGTCGTTCTCAACCAAGCAAATAAATCAAACTTCTTAGAATTAGAAGGTGTTTTGCAAGGAGAACTCTTTGGGTAATAGACAAATAACTTCTTATTGATTTTGGTACAAACCAAGAACGAATGTTAGTTAACATTTTATTCAACCTCAACGCCCAATCAAACACCCCTCAGAGCATGCGTACTCAAAACCAAAATCCTTCCTGCTATGAATCTAGCCTACTTCATTGGAGAACAAAACTCACCAGCAGGATATTGAAGAGCAGCAGAAACACGGCATATGGATGGAATTGCTGACGGATCCCTGGCACCAGCCCTTGCAGTCAACAAGGCAGCATTCTTCTCTGCTGCAGCCACAGCTTCAGGTCCTGTAGATCCAGTAGCACCCATGGACTCTAGAAGAGCCTGATGTGGAAGTAATGAACAAAGCAATAGAAGCATGTAATTGGAATTTGCAATATGGTAAATATAAGATAAAGAATTCAATTTCATTTAAACCACTTTTTTATCAAAGCCAGACACACAACACAAATAAGGAATGAGAATATATATATATATATATGTATATATTTTAAGGCCTTCCACTCGGGTCAAAAACCAAGCAAAAGTTTCAAAGGAAGCAGGACTAATAATTACATGATACAAAGAAGAGTTTCAAGTTTTAATATATAGCCCGCAAAGACAACTCTCTAGGGGCTTAAGAATTTTATGTTAAAAAAAAAAAAAAAAATCACATCTTAAAAATATGTAGCTGCAGAAAATGGTAGGTTAAAAACCAAGATAGCTCCCTTCGCATGAAACATACAATTAAAAGTTCCAAGACCCATCCAATCAGATATCAGAATATCTACATAATTAAAATCCACTGAGACAACTGCCACTAGTTTAATGTCAGATGACAAGCAATCGATCAAGAAATATACAATTTGGCCAAAATTGATAACTAAGAACGGGTTTTATTTTCACAGCACCAAAATCACCCATCCCCACTATGGTCTTATTAAGAATGGCTACGCAGTCCATCATGGCACATTGCATCCAAGACAAAACAAACAAACAAATTATTCAAAAAAAAAAAGCTGACTACTTACTGTATCACTCGCTAGTTTATTTTTTTATTTTATTTATAATTCAAAGAAAAGAAGTACTGTCTTACAAACCTGTGGGCTTGATGGAAGCATGTAAAGGCTATTATCAGGACTTCTATAAAATGCAGAAACTTCTCTATCAATAAAATCTTTTGCACTGTTTGAAATGTCTGCAACAACATTGCAAGCTGGAATAATGGTGCTGGAAGCATACTCCCTAGCAGCTAATGGTTGCTGGTTCCAGAATGCAGCTGCATCCTTTAGAACAAAAGAAATCAGAATGAATCCTGTTGGACATTTTAGCTGAACATATTATATGCTAGAAACCAAAACTTAACTAATAAAGTGACAAAGCATCCATAACAAGGAAACAAACAAATACATCCACCACTTCAACCCATTGTTATAGAACATAAATGAGATTTGTCTATACAGTTGGATACTAACTACATAATCTAACCTGAGCTATAAATGATTACTACAACATTTAATATCCTCATTATCCGGTATAACATCTGAGTCCTCTCCTTTTTGCCCCTTTGTCTCTTCTTGAGAAGCCGGCTGCAGATAAGCAACGCCAAGATACATTCTCCTATATTTTGGAAAGGGAGAGAACGGAACAAGATACAGGTATAGGGAATTAAGTAGACAAAAGAAAATTGTTTTTTTTTTTCCCTTCTCTTAAAGATACCTAAATAGAACATGGATATCTCCTAAACGAAATGCTTTTTATATCTTTTCTTACGAAGAAGAAAGTTATCAAAGAGAACGTGGATAAAGGAAATAAGGAATGTTATCCACTTATAATAGCAAAAGTTTAACCACATTACAATGCGCAAGTTGCTATAAAGTAATAACTGGTATCTACCAGCATCATAAATGCACCATCATGTTCACATTGTTGCGTTTCACAATGAAAATGAAGGATGGAATACCTTACCATATTAGCCTTCAGTAGAGTAGTATATATGGTTTCAAGTTCAGATCTACGAGAGTCAAACTCTTCAATCTTCTTCCACTTCTTTCTTAATGAATCTTCAGCCTCTTTCCTCTCTGCACACAATTTATTCAACCGCTGTATTTCAGACATTAATGTATTTAAGCTTGCCTTCAACCCAGCAGCTTCTCTCTCCTTGGCCCAAACCTCTAACTGAGAAAATTAACCATACAATTTAGCATGAGTAGATAAACTTTAAGAGGAAAAAAAAAGGACATTAAAAAAAAAAAATCTAATCACAGACGCTTCATTGAAAAAAGTAGTAATTCATAACCATAAAACCATTCAGTAATTACCTCAAATTGTCTAAGGCTGCCAACATTCTGTGTTGCACCTCCGACAAGAGAGCGTGAAGGAGTTAAATCGCTACCTCCTTGTAGACGTTTTATAAGCTTTTGACACAAGTCCCTAGCTTCTGCAGCTTTGTTGATAGCATCTTCAGTAGCTAAAAATTGTTGAACATGTGCTTTCTGCAAACAAATACATATTTACAAGTCAAACCAGAAAAGCATGACTCAGAAGAATCAACATAATGACAATAGTTAGGGGTTAAAATCGTTAAGCAAGGCCAACCAGCCAACCAGAGTTCATTCATCTTAAACGGACATGGCTCTGGTTTTATAATCCCTTTAACTACAGTATGAACAGATACAGGAGGGAGTAGGAAATAAAAATAAAAGTAAGAGTAAGAGTAAATTTGCTTAAGTGAGTTTCTT
Organism: Adansonia madagascariensis; assembly: GCA_038381835.1. Taxonomy (NCBI): domain Eukaryota; kingdom Viridiplantae; phylum Streptophyta; class Magnoliopsida; order Malvales; family Malvaceae; genus Adansonia; species Adansonia madagascariensis. The sequence goes on from JBBYHL010000020.1 coordinate 12,434,111, forward strand.
AAAAGGAAAGGAGACCTGTCTTTCAAGAAGTTGATTTTGCATTCCTCTAGAAGGTACATCCATTCCTATCTTTCCATTACCATAAAGTTGAAAGTCTAATGGTGAGCTCACATCTGGGGAGGAAACATCCATAACTCTATTGTTCTCGTATTTGTACCTGATAAAAATATTAACTTTTACTCAATACAAGGTGCATTCAAACCAAAAAAGCAACCAAGAAATTTAACTATAACATATTTGCATGAATAAAAAAATGCTTGCAATATGAACATACCAGAAAAGGATAATGTCAGCCATTCATAAAATTTTTGCTTAAAGAAAAAAAAGAAAAAAAAACATTCCAGACAGAATTTGAGATTGTCCTCAAATGCCTAACCATAAAGAAACTAGAAGCTAAAGATAATTAAAGAAATTGGAGGTTTTAGACACAGAAGATATAGTTTGTGACCAAAACAAAACCCCAAGCATGTCACTTTCCAAAAATGAGAGTGCTATAACAAAGTACCTATAAAAGTTATCCTACTTGCAGCATTAATGATAAAATTTATTGTTTTATTCACAGCTTCATTTTCTTCTTTTTAAGTTCAGCAGGATCAAATCAAAGGAATAAATAGCCAAATTACAGCATTTTCTGTGCAACAGTAAAGCAAACAGTTACAAAGAAAATGAATTGCAGCTGTAAGATTCTAAAAACTGTACTAAGCAGACAATTGCGATCATGCGGCCTAGATGAAGCTTGATAAGTTGAAGGAAAAGGAAGGGAAGCTGATCAGAAATCCTAAACCACAAACAAGAAAAGCAAGTAGAAGCCTACCTTAAGGTTTCAGCATCAGCTCTAACATCAACTTTCTCTATTTCTCTAGAAATCAGAGTCTTAAGCCTTGAAGTGTATGTGGTAATTGCCTGAAGCAATTGAGGAGGACTTTTCAGGCAATTTATAATAACAGTCCTAACTTCATCAGGTATCTCCCCATCAAAATCAAAGCCTAATTTGGTAGCTTCTGATTGAGGACTTGAATGGATCCCATTTCCTTCATAAGCTGGAAAAGAATTTCGCACTTTTTCAATCATGCATTCTGCAAGAGATTCACATGCCTTGCGAATATTTCTTTCGTGTGTTGTTTCAATAAGAATGACATTGTCTGCAGCTTTAGTTCCCTTAACAGTTGAATATACAGATTCCTTCTCACTGTTCGCACTGTAGTTGCCGACCACTTCAGTGTAAGAGTCAACACTTGACCTTTGTGCATCCCTTGCTTGATTTACATATTGATGAAGACGTTTGTGATACTCAGCAAATATTTTTGCTGCTTCGTCACACTGTTGATCGTAAGACTCCAACATCACCTGTTTGTGCCTACAGTACAATAGAGCATTTTAAAACACACAAGTGCAAAGGAGATTTGACGAGAAACAAATATACTTAGTAGCTTTAGTCTTTGACCATGCTAAGGTAGTTCTTAATTTTATAATATCAAAAGTTCATAATAATAAGGACTATAAACATGCTTGGATTAACAAAATGCACAAAAAGTCCTCATTTGTTCGTTAGTACCATATGTAACACCCATTACCAACTATTTATAAATTATAAAATAAGAGCTCTTATGTAGCTTGACTCACTTTAGTTCATAATTAACAGCAAACCCATAAAATCAAAGGCAAGAAATAATTTTATCATCTTGATGGGATAGCTAAAGTTCAAATCCACCCAGCAGAGTTCCTTGAAAGAAAATCACAGAGATATTTAACTTCAAAACCCCAAACCAAAATACACTGTAAACAAACAAGATGGTTCATAATTATAGAAAAACAATGACTCTAGTTAGAATTAAACACTGTCTAATGCATCCTCAGAATCAGTCGAAATTAACCATGGTTAAAAAAAACAGATCAACCAACAAGTTACTGAATAACCATCTATGCATTAAATAAACTCGGACAACATTAAAATGTTTAGCAACTAAATAAATAACCTCAATTTTACCGAGCTTACTGAAGATTATCTCTTAAGTACAGCATGGTTAACAAAAACAGATCAACCAACAAGTTAGTGAATAACCATCTATGCATTAAATAAACTCGGACAACATTAAAATGTTTAGCAACTAAATAAATAACCTCAATTTTACCGAGCTTACTGAAGATTATCTCTTAAGTACAGCATGGTTAACAAAAACAGATCAACCAACAAGTTAGTGAATAACCATCTATGCATTAAATAAACTCGGACAACATTAAAATGTTTAGCAACTAAATAAATAACCTCAATTTTA
>JBBYHL010000020.1:12436486-12448204 GCA_038381835.1 Adansonia madagascariensis
GTTTTAGGTTTTTCCTTTCTATTGTTCTTCGTATTTTGAGTTCAAAATTCTTTAATTCGCATCAAGATTAAAGGTGTCCATAGGTCGGGGCGGGTAACGGTCTAAAATTTTTTTAAAATTTTGTCTAAGCCTCAATCGAATCCGATCTAGTTTAGTTTGAAAATTGAAATTACTATTTATAAATTAATAAAAAAATATTTTATATTAAAATTTATAAATTTTATAATTAAATTTAAATAATAATATTTTATTACTAAATAGTAATTCAGGCTAGCCGAATTATGAAAATATATGCCTAAGACCTAATCTTAGGATTATTTTGGGTTGGACTATTTTTTTAGTTATTGCTCGTAAAGTGTAAATAGGTAACGACATTTATACTCTTGATAATTTTTAAGGATGTGTAATAAATTTTATTTTTAAAAAAATATATTTAAAACAAATTATCTCTTTTATTAATTACAAAGGATGAAATTATTTAAATTAAACTTTTTGTGTTTATCCAAAACTATCCAAAAGGATATAAAATGTTATTAAAATTTTGCAATTGATAATTTTCAAAAAATATATATAATTATATTCAATACTTAATTTTCATTAATTACCCAATAATTTTATATTTTATTATTAAATGGTAATTCCGGCCAACTGAATTATGAAAATATATGCCCAAAGCCTAGCCTTAGGATTATTTCATGTTAGACTATTTTTATTTTTAGTCATTACTCGAAAAGTGTAAATAGGTAACGACATATATGCTCTCGATAATTTATTAAGGATGTGTAGTAAATTCTATTTTTTTAAAATTATATTTTAAACAAATTATCTATCTTATTAATTACAAAAGATAAAATATTTAAATTAAACTTTTAGTTGTTATCCAAAACTATCCAAAAGGATATAAATATTATTAAAATTTTGAAATTGATAATTTTCAAGAATAATATTATTATAGTCAATACTTAGTTTTCATTAGCATACCAAACAATTTTTATAATACAAATTCAATGCTTATAAATTTAGTATTAAAAATTCAGTACGTAATTTTTCAGCACTTAATTTTTTCAATTTATCAAACACCACCTAAATTAACTATTTTATCCTTAATTATTGATTTTTATTAAATTAAAAATATTCATTATTTTTTATTTTAAACATTAAGAAAAACTTTTCTCAATCGATAATTTTCTTATTTAAATTAGATATTGATTAATTTTTGTTTATCTATATTCTTTTTTTATTTTTTATTTTTTATGAGAATAACACTCCCAAATTTGTTGTTGATGGAGCATTTTTGTTGTAGAGATTTTGGCACTTATGGACAAGACGATGCGAGCTAGTGTTTTCCGACCGGAGGAGCCTTCACTTGGAAGCAAGTCTAATGCAAAAGCAGTGGAACAAAAGGTTAATTTAATGGCTGCCACCCATGTTATACCAGTTGATCTCAAATACAAATGATTCATCTCAAGGTACTCAGGAAGACTGAGTCGATGATGTTTAGGCAATTGGATTTTGGGGCGCACTTTAGGCTATTCTTCTAATATGGTGGCTGAGATTTTAGGCGATAAGGTTTAGATTGATGCTTGCATTGCATGGCTTAGTCACTTGGATTGGGATGTCGGAGTTATTGCTTTTAGTAGCAGAAATTAAAGTTCGTTCTATCCGCTTGTTTCTTGAATTCGATTTGTACGTTTCTTCACATTATACGGCAATGAAATTTCTCCGCCAAAATCGAGTTGTAATATAGATATATTTATGGATTTATGATCTTCTGATCCCTATCAATTAAAGTCTTAACAATAGTGATCAGTATTATATCGATATTCATTGTATCAATCCGTATATAATAGTTTTAAAAAAATTAAAATAATATTGATATCATATCATTTCAGATTTTGCATTGATTCATTTTGTTTCGTACTATCCTATACCGATCAGTATCAATCTATATAAGTTAGTAAAAGATTTTAAATTTTTTTTTAAAAAAATCACTTATCTGATTCATTTTATCAATTCTTAAGATTGTCATAATCATTTTTATTTTTTTCATAATTTTTTAAATAAATATATTTATTAAATTAAGTTATTAAGTCTATTTAATAATAAATTGCAATTCTATTAAATAATTTTATGTTTGTTTTATTTTATTTTATTTTATTTATTTATGATAAAAAATTTTGGATATTATTTATTTAAAATTTTATAAATTTATATTTACATAAAAAAATGTAAGTATGTAATTAAGGTGTATTTTTACAAAAATAATATATATATTAGTAAAAAACTTGACAATAATATATATGTATATGAAAACTATTTGATAAATACAAGTAACTTGAAAAGATACATTGAAACATATTGATATTGATACATTCCAGTATTAGAACAAAAACAATGTGTCCACTAGCATAATGTTAATTGGTTTGGTCTTATCTAGATCTGTCAATTTTGACCCAAACCGAAAAAACCTATCAACCTACTCAAACTCAAATCCGACTCAACTCAATGTAATTAAAAAAATTCAACAATCTAAACCCGAAATGACTTAACTTGAAATGGCCCAAACTAGACATAACCCAAACCCAAAATGATCTAAACTCAAATTGACTCAAACATTTAACCCAAAAAAACTCGAACTCAAAATGAGCAAACCCAATATTAAACCTCATTGACCTGAAACAGATTAAGTCAAGTGTTATAGCCGGTTGACTCACTAAAATAACTCACATAAAAAATGACTTGAACTTGATTAACTAAAATGTTAAACTTAATGAACTCGAACCTAAAATAACTCAAAACCAAAGTGACAAAACCCAAAATAACTCAATATCGAAATGATTTGAAACAAAAAAAATCCGAACTAAAAAATAATCAAAAATATTTAAAGCATAATAACCCGACCCAAAACCAATAAGCCAAATTGAGAGGTCTAGTTTTATCCCTTTTAAGATACATGGAGAGCGAAATTCTCTGCTGATTTAATGTCGTAATTTATTTCTTGTTTTTTCTGTTTGTAGTGAAAAAAAAAAAAAAATATATATATATATGTATGTATATTCAAATTAACAATTATTTATTGATAGCAGATTTAATTGCTCATAAATAAAATGTACAAGGCAAAATAACTATATTAATTGGTTTTTTAATTCCACCAATATATTAGAAAATTGTCAGAGTCTATTAGATTCTAATTTAACAAAACAATAAATAAAAAATAATATTTTTAATTTAACTTTTAAAATTTTCAAATTGCATCTAGTATGAAATAATAACCCAAAAATCTGTTTGCAAAAATACAGAGAAAGATGGAAGTTTTTACAGAGTTCTGTTTTCCTTGGCGAAAATTTATTGACTTCTAAAGTTCCAACTTTACTTACAAACGCGGCCTGCCTGGGTGGAAAGTAAGCAGTATATTTCCAAGCAAAGGAGAAAAATCAATGTTGACGGATTTGATAGCCATATCATAGATTGGAAAGGAATAGGGATTTAGTGTTTTCACAAAACCTCCTTATCATAAAATGCAAGAAGTTGCTTTACATGAGTATGCCAAGCACCAACATTTTGCCCATCAACTGTTACCCAATCTACAATGGTTGATGCAGGTTGCTCCCACCACTCATCAAGCTGTGCAGGACAACAACATGGGATTATAACATAAATAAATGAAATCAAATGGAATGGAATGGAAATGAACACAAGTTCAATCCCCGGCATCCCCTGCATGCCTGACCCTCTCTCTCTTCCTCCTACTCTCTTACATCACCATCAAACTATTGATCTATTTGAGCTCCCTACCGTACCCCCCACCCATGTTACTAACTCACAGTCTTTCGAATAAATGCGAATCAACCGTTTCCTTCTTTTTTTTCTTTTTTAAATGAATAATATTCAAGATAGCATATAAATTGAAGCAAAAATAAGAAAGTAGCAAGAGGTGTGGATTTGGTCAGGAAAATGATTCGGCAGTTACTTACCAAAGCCCTCACATATTTGCAGTCCTCCAAGCACTTGAGAGCATTCAAAGCTGCAGTTTTAAGTTCAGGTAGCCATTTCTCAATTACAATTTTCTCTTGCTCGGCAGCCAAATTCAAACAATAATTTGTTGTCCTGCATCATGGCAAGAAAGCATACAACAAATCATTAGTAAGCAAATTCGGTAAGACCAGACCATGACACACAAAAAAACTTGCATCTTTCTCTATATATTCTGTCCAAAACTGCATGTCAATCAACAAAATGTCAGAGTAATACTTATTCAAACTCCTTATATCATTAAACATCAGGAACTTTGGAACAGCTCAAGTTAGATATTATATGCATTCACATACTAATTGCTTCTTAAAAGTTAAGGCTCTGTATTCCTCTCCCATCTTTGCTTCCAAAAGCAAAGAGTAAGTTTGTTTGTTAGGATCCAAAAGCATCATATCTTCCAACTATTTAAGGATAAAAATTGTATTATATGGATAAGAAATCATGATTTTGTCCAAGTCCAAAAATAATGCATAAATTGGTTTTACTTTTTAGTTATGTCCTCATTTCAAACAAAGTCCGCTTTTTAATAGTTGCTACGGCATCATGACAAAAACTAATCCTTTGTTTGATTGTAGCATTCACTATTTGTATTTTTCTATTTAGTTTTCGCTTCTTAAAAAGGCCATATAAAGTAAGCAAACAATAAAAAGAAAAATCATAATTACTTAAAAATGAAAAAAAGACTAAAGTATAACACAAATTATAATGCAAAACGATAGCAAAATCATACATGTAGCTATTTTTAAAAAATTAAAAAAAATTACATTTTATTTTTTAATTTTTTAAAAATATTTTTGCTTTTGTATCCAAACACACTTTCATTTTTTGCTTTGAAAAGCAAAGGCAATTATAAAAGCAACAACGATATGATACCTAAGAAAGAAAATAGCAAAAGCAAAAAACAAAAGTGACAGCCCAATGGATTGTAAGCTTTTTCAAGTGAAGCACTTTCCTGTCTATACAAATGAAGAAGGGAGGTAAAAATAAATAAATAAATAAACAGATGAATTTTAGGAAGACCAAGAAGACAGAAAAAGAAATTCATTACCTTGCATATTCTTGTTGAGCACGGTAAGCATGGTTCAATAATGCATGACCACTTTCAACAAGATCCTGCCGAAGATGGACCAAATTTATCGCCTTTGCCAAATCCTCCAAGACACTAGCCTCAGAACCACGAAGCTTCAAACAGAACTCGAGAGACTCTAACACTGATGCCAAACCAGCATCAGAGCCCTCTAAACCTAACCATACAGTACATGTCATTAGGTTGGCAACAATTCCCACTAAAAGAAAGAAAGAAACAAAACTTCAAATGGGCTTCAAGATCATACAAATCTTCCTCAAACAAGTAAATAATCAAACTTCTGAGAATTAGAAGGTATTTAGAAAAGGAGAACTTGTTGGGTAATAAACCGAAAAGATTGTTTTTTGTGTTTTTGGTTACCAAAACTGACTGTGATTTAACATTTTATTCAACCTCAACTGTCAACCAAACACTCCTCAGCATAGTAATCAAGTCTACTAAAAACCGGAACCATTCCTAATATGAATCTAGCCTGCTTCATTGGAGAACAAAGCTCACCAGCGGGGTATTGAAGAGCAGCAGAAACTCGGCAGATGGATGGAATTGCAGATGGATCCCTGGCACCTGCCCTTGCAGTCAACAAGGCAGCATTCTTCTCTGCTGCAGCTACAGCTTCAGGTCCAGTAGATCCATTAGCGCCCAAGGACTCCAGAAGTGCCTGATGAGGAAGTAATGAAATGTAACAACTAAAGCATGAAATTGGGAATTTGCACAATATTATATATAAGATACAGGACTCAATTTCTTTAAAATCAAATTTTCACAATGTCTCGACAATTTTCATCAGAGACAACCACAACATACAAAAAAGGAATGAAAGAGAATATAAAGTTCCTCCACTTGAGAAACAAACCAAATTTAAGTATCTAATAATTACATTATACAAACAAAGAAGAGTATCAACGTTTAATGAAAAGACAGAAAAGACAATTTTCTAGCAGCTTCAACAATATTTATCTTAAAAAATCACATCTAAAATATTAATATATATATATATATATATATATACACACACTGCGGAAATGAACCTTACCATGAAACATAGGATCAAAAGTTCCTAGACCAATAAGATCAGATATGAGAACATCTATATAACTAAAAATCCACTAAAACAACTGCCACCTGTTTAATATCAAGTGACATGCAATTGATCAAGAAATATAAAATTTGGCCAATTTATAAAGAGAGGTGACAACTTGGACTTTGTTTTCTGGGCACCAAAACCACCCTTCCGCCCTCTACTCTCATTAAGGAAAGGTATGTTGCTACCTAGTTCATTACGCAATATTGCATCCAAGACAACACAAACAAACAACTTATTCAAAACAAAAGGAAAAATTGTATAGCACTCACTAGTTTATTTTTATTACGTTCATAATTAAGTGTGCTGTCTGTCGTACAAACCTGTGGGCTCGACGGAAGCATGTAGAGGCTATTATCAGGGCTTCTATAAAATGCAGAAACTTCTTTATCAATAAAATCTTTTGCACTGTTTGAAATGTCTGCAACAATATTGCAAGCAGGAATAATGGTGCTGGAAGCATACTCCCTCGCAGCTAATGGCTGTTGATTCCAGAATGCAGCTGCATCCTTTAACGGAAAAGAACTCAGAATGAATACTGTTAGACAATTTTTGTTAAATGCAATTTATGCTAAAACCAAAACTGAACTAATAAAGTGACAAAACATCCATGTCAAGAAAACAAAACAAATTACTTCCACCACTTAAGTCCATTTTTATGAAACATAAACAAGATTCTCTACACTACTGATACAAACTATATCATTTAATTGGAGCTATAACTGATTATTACAATATGTATATATCCTACATATCCAGTAGAACATCAAGTCACTTTTTTATCCCCTTTATTTCTTCTTGAGAAGCTGGATAAAGATAAGCAACGACAAGGTATATTCTCCACTATTTGGACAACCAAAGAATGGAACGATATATATATATATATATATAGACACACACATGGAATTAAGTTATCATTATACAAAATAAAATGCTTTTTTTTCTCTTCTGTTAAAAGATACTTCAACAAAACTCAGATATCTCCCAAAGAAAATGCCTTTTTATCTTCTCTTACAAAGAACAGAAAAAGTAATCCAAGAGAACATTGATAAAGGAAGGTTATTAACTTTTTTGCAAAAATTAACCACATTAAGCAGCACAGAGCTGCTATAAATTAATAATTCATATCTAATAGTGTCATAGATGCACCAACATGCAACATGTTCCTACTGTTGAGATGTACAATGAATATGAAGGATGGAATACCTTACCATATTAGCCTTCAGTAGAGCAGTATATATGATTTCAAGTTCAGATCTACGAGAATCAAACTCTTCAATCTTCTTCCATTTCCTTCTTAATGAATCTTCAGCCTCTTTTCTCTCTGCACGCAATTTATCCAACCGTTGTATTTCAGACATTAATGTATTTAAGCTCGCCTTTAGTCCAGCAGCTTCTCTCTCCTTGGCCCAAACCTCCAACTGAAACAGAAAATTAACTATGCAATTTAGCATGCACCGTCTGATTGAATAAACTTCAAGAGGAAAAAAGGGTCATAAACATCCAATCACAGATGCTTTATTGAAAAAATTAATAACTCATAACGATAAAATCATTCAGCAATTACCTCAAATTGTCTAAGACTGCTAACGTTCTGCGTTGCACCTCCTACAAGTGAGTGTGAAGGAACTACATCACTACCTCCTTGTAATCGCTTTATAAGCTTTTGACACAAGTCCCTAGCTTCGGCAGCTTTGTTGAGAGCATCTTCAGTAGCTAAAAATTGTTGAACATGTGCTTTCTGCAAACAAATACATATCTATAAATCAAGCCACAAAAAAGTGTCCAAGCACAATCAAGATAAGGACAATAGTGGTGGGGGGCAGGATTTGGGTGCTAAAAAGTTAATGAAAACAAACCAGCATACAAGGGAGTGTGAAATAAATAGAAAAAGTAAATTTGATTAAGTGATTTTCTTAGAAGGAAAGAAGACCTGTCTTTCAAGAAGTTGATTTTGCGTTCCTCTAGAAGGTACATCCATTCCTATCTTTTCATTACCATAAAGTTGAAAGTTTAATGGTAAGCTCGCATCTGGAGAGGAAACATCCATAACTCTGTTGTTCTCATATTTGTACCTGATAGAAATACTAAATAACTTTATCCAATACAAGGTGCATTCAGACCAAACAAGCAACCAAAAATACTTCACAAAAGATATTTACATAAACACACAATGCTTGCAAATATGGACATAATCTGACAAATATAATCAGAAGTTTAGAGATATTATATTTTAATTAGTTATTTCTCTCTGCTTCAAGGTATGAAATAAATACATGCCACAAGGTGTTTTTACTTGAAGCAAAAAAAAATCTGAAATATAAATTCAGCTCTCCTTCAAATAAAATAACTTATCAGGAGTCTTCATGGCACTAATTTGACAGAACGCAACATTGCACTCAAGGCCCACCCACCAAACAACCTAAAGATAATTCAAGCAATTCAAGGTTTTATATACACAAGACACAGTTTGAGATCAGAACAAAACCCCAAGCATGTCACTCATCTAAAATGAGAGAGCTAGAACAAAGAATCTATAAAAGTTATTGTAGTTGCAGCATTAATGATAAAACTTATTGTTCTATTGACCGTGTCATTTTCTTCTTCAGGATCAAATCAAAGGAATAAATAGCCAAAGTATCGTATTTTCTGTGCAACTCAGGAGCAAATAGTAACTAACAAAACAAATTGCAGCTGTAATATTTTAAAAAACTGCACTAATCTGACAAAAACAGTTAACTATTTGTGACCATACAGCCTAGATGAAGCTTGATAAGTAGTAGGAAAGGGAAGGGATGCTGATCTGAAATCCTATAACCAACAACGAGAAAAACCAGAATGTACAAGCCTACCTTAAGGTTTCAGCATCAGCGCTAACATCAATTTTCTCTATTTCTCTAGTTACCAGAGTTTTAAGCCTTGAAGTGTATGTGGTAATTGCCTGAAGCACTTGAGGAGGACTTTTGAGGCAATTTATGATAACAGTTCTAACTTCATCAGGTATCTCCCCATCGAACTCAAATCCTAATTTGGTAGCTTCTGATTGAGGACTCAAATGGATCCCATTTCCTTCATAAGCTGGAAAAGAGTTGCGCACTTTTTCTATCATGCGTTCTGCAAGAGATTCACATGCCTTGCGTATATTTCTTTCATGTGGTGTTTCTATAAGAATGACATCGTCTGCAGCTTTAGTTCCCTTTACAGTTGAATATACAGCTTCTTTCTCGCTGTTTGTTCTGTAGTTATTAACCACTTCAATAGACGAGTCAATACCTGACCTTTGAGCATCCCTTGCTTGATTTACATACTGATAAAGACGTTTATGATACTCTGCAAATATTTTTGCTGCTTCATCACACTGCTGATCATAAGCCTCCAACATCACCTGTTTGTGCCTGCAGTAAAGTAGGATATGTTAAAAAAAAAAAAGCCGCAAAAGAAATCTTACAAGAATTGAAATATATTTAGCAGTTTTTAGTTTTTCATGGATGCTAAGGTCATTCATATAATATCTGGAGTTCACAACAATAACGACTATAATCATGCTTGGATTAACAAGATGCACATTGCCCACCAACATTCATAACTACAAAATAAGTCCCATGCAGCTTGAAAATAGGAGCATATGGTCACCCTAGTCCACAGTTAACTCCAAATTCATAAAATTAAAATCCAGAAACAATTATATCATCTAGATGGGAGAGCTAACGTCAAATCCATCAAGCAAAGTTCCTTGAAAGAATATGAATAAAGAAAACGACGGAGATGCCCTGACTTCCAAAGCCCCAAATCAAAAAATATGGTACTTAATTTTAGAAAGACAACGGCTCTAGTTACAATTAAACAAATAAGGCATCCTCAGAGTCAGTCGAAACTAAGCCTATTTGACAAAACCAGGTCAACCAACAAGTTAGTGAATAAACCATTCTATTCATTAAACAAACTCAGATAACATTAAAATGCCGAAAACAAATACCAAACTTCCATTTTACTGAGATTACTGAATATAGGCTCTTAAATACGGCAGAATCCAACAAAATGATGAATATAACCAACCTAATGTAATGGGAAAAGGCTTAATTTGATCTTCTCCTTCCATAACATTAAAATGCCACATATTACAATACAAATCCTAAAATATAATGAAACGTTGTAATCGACCAATTCATCGGTGGACACTTATTAATAAAGAAAATGTTAAAGCTGACATTTTTCAAGACTAAACTATAGTGAAAAAAACCTTAGAAAGTGAGGGCAAAAAGAAAAAACCTGTAATTGGCCCTTTCGTCAAGCATCCTCTTCCTTTCAGCTTCCTCTCTAGAAACCTCCAACATCCTCGCCTTCAAATCTTTCCTTTGTCTCCTTACAATATTCCTCAACCTCTCCACTTCCTTCGCTGCCGAGTCTCGTTCTCTTATCGCTGCTTCCCTAATCTCCGCCGCACCCGAACCCTCCCCTCCACCACCACCACCAACCACCTTTTCTTTCCTCCTCCCTCCTCCTTTACTCCTCCCCTCCTCTTTCCCCGAATTTCCACCACTCTCACTACTCCCCCCTCCAGCTCCTCCCCCGACGCCCCCACTGCTGGTTGTGCCACCATGAACAGTTATGTTTTTCCGGATATTTTGGACTGTTTTCTCCGATTTGACCCGGGTGAGCAAAAATTGCCAAATGGGTAACATGTTTCCCCGACAAATCTTGCGAAGCGAATCGATTGAGGGCAAATTCGACTTGTTGGAAGAAGTATACGGTCCTAAAGGGCGGTAACCCATTTCCTTTTGCAGCCATTCCAATATAGCTTCTGACTGCACATTTGAGCTCTGCATTTTGGATTCAATTTCAAAAAAAGCCCCAAAAATGAAATTTTGGACTAAATTGACATCTCGGATGTTCAATTAAACCCTAACCGAGATTTAAATGAAGACAAAAGGGGAACGGAGTGGATAGATCTGAGAATGAGAAAGGCAAATGGCCGGCCAAAGGGAAGAGGATGAACGAGCAAGCTGGTAGAATGGCAGTATTGTAATTTTGGTCACGTTTTCTCAGTTCTATTTTTCGGATATGAGCGAAAAGAATAAACGTTTAAACTGAAGGTCCCGCCCTTTCTATAATAATGCTCGTGGATCCCGTTCACCACCCAGGCATCGATTTTTTTTTTTTTTTAATTATGTGGATTTGATTTAAATTAATATTTAATAATTAAAAAATATTTTTATTTAAATTTAATTATAAAATATATAAATATTAATATTAAAATAATTTTTTTAAATTTTTTATTAATTATAACAAATAAATACGAGTAATTTGAGTTCGAATATAAGAAAAACTTTAAAATGTTTTAAATTGTAATTCGATTCGTGAATACTTTCAAAAACAATCTTACCAAATGTATAAAAATTTTATATTTTGAATCGATCTAGTTTTATTTAAATTATTATTTTTATAATAAAAATTATTTTATTTAAATTTAAACATATAATTAATATAAAAATAATTTTTTTAATTTTATTTTAAATAA
>JBBYHL010000020.1:12474783-12491105 GCA_038381835.1 Adansonia madagascariensis
ATTACATAAAAAGGAATTTCCTTGACAAAGTAAATAAGGCAAAATCAAAATTTTTTTATGACACGTGTTAAAAGAGTTCAAACTTAGATTTCCACAAAGGCTAATTTTTCGGATTCGGTCACAAAGTCTACAACGATTATTTGTCAAAACATACGTGTCCTTATTTATTGGGCAGTGACCTGCTGCGGGGGGCGTACGAACGGGTAACTTTGTAACGACGACAGCGTAATTGTGGAGAGTTAAAAAAACCACTGAAAGACACGTGGCTGTTTAACAGCAGAGACACGGTCGTCAGTGAATTTTTCCGAGGCTTTCCTTTTTTTTTTTTTTTTAATTTTTTTCCGTCGCTTGACTTAAAATTCCAACCAATCCACTTAAATTTAAATTTAATTTAACTGAATTTATTAGAAAAGTTAATGACAAAAAATTAATTAATTTGAATTAAAAAATAATTCAAATATAAAATATTGTAATTTAAAATAATTCAAATTTAAAATACTCGAATTTGAAATGACTCAAATAATTAATTTGAATTTATTTAAACTCAATAAACTTGCATAATAAACTTGATCGGCTCGAACTTAATTAACTTGAATATTAAATTTGATTAACTCAAACTAGAAATGATCTAAACTTAAAATAATTCTAAGCTAATTGAACTAAACCCGAAATTATTTAAACCTGAAAAAGATCCGAAAATTTAAAAAACTTAAATTAACAGCAACGAACACTAACTTGAATTGCCCAATTAACAAGTCTAGTTAGTCTTACACCAATTTAATATCCCATAATTTGAACCAGATACAATTATATAATACAAATATAATTAAAAACAATAATCAAAATATAAAATATAAAACATAAAATAAACTATGAATGCAAGTACAGATATAAGCAAATTACGTAGATTGTACCTATAACCAATTTATAGGAAATGAAATGTATTCATATTTGAATACCTAACCACAAGCTAAAAAAATTAGCTTATTTGTGTTTGGTAATTGAGATTTTAAAATTTGAATTTGAATTTAAAAAATAGTATAAATTATTTAATAAACATATACAAATGTAATATTCATTTTTTTAAAAAAAAATTTATAAATTTGTTAAATGTCTATTTAATGGTGAATTTGAAATTCAAGTTTTATAACTTTCTAATATATAATTATATTAGATCATAAATAATTTGGACATTAATCTATACATTTCATTTTCACAATTTATAATATAGCAAATGAAATGCCAATCCAAATTTTTAAATTGATATTCCAAACATCACACTATAAAACTGGTTAAAAATAATTGATTGGTCAAGTAAAATTACTTATTTACAGAGTAGAACAGCACATGAAAGTGAGGAAATTATAAACCTTTTTTGTTGAAGATATGGTCATCCAATGAGAGAATATATATATCATGAATAAAAAGATCCACTAATGAAAGTGGAGAAAGATATCCCAATTACACAATGCCAAATTACTATTATAACTTCCATTTTTTACCCTTTTTAGTTCATCCAACTTTTGCACAATCTCATCGCTATTTGAGGATAGGATTTGCAAATGCTAAAATCCAAAGTTGTTGAAGATCAAAATCATGGGAAGTTCAAGAGCTTTGTATCAGTGATTAGAATTGAAAACATTCAATGCACTCTACAAGGCGCCTGTCAAAACAAGATCATATGTTAAATCACATCATTCAACAATAGATAAATGTAGAATTAAATACAGATGCGATGTTACCTAGGGTTCAGGGTGAGTATCGAATTCGGGTACGGTGTTTGACAGGGATATACTTATTTTTTTCTAATTTTTTTTTATTTTTTGAAGAATCATACCTCATACCAATGTACGATATACGTTGGATATAAATGCTAGATACTTTAGAGAAGATGAAAAGTCTGGGCTTGTTCGGCTATTAGCAGACAATGAAAAGAACCAAAAGGAAAAATGATGAAAATTTGATAAGACTATAAAAGTTTTCTCATAGTTGTAGGTCAAAATCGAAGAGTTCTTAATGAAAGCAGTAGCCATAACTTAGTGGTAGATGTGCATATCCACTCAACACATTGGGAGAATTCAGGCAAAAATGGTCACAGCATCACTTTGAAAGCTTGTAAAATACAGATGAATGAGGTTAGATGGTGCCCTGTCGCTTCTTCAGCAGTGTCTCACTACTTTTGGGATGTGATTAGAATCGAATTTCAACCTAAGAAAGGTTACAAATTTGTGATGTAAGAGCATGCAGGAAAGTGGATAGTGATAATGTCATAATCATATATCTGTAGGCCCTAGAGGAGTAGTTTTTCAGCTGTTATGATTATTTTTGAAGCATGCCACAAGTTTCCTGCAAAAAAAAAAAAAATATATGAGCAGTTCTTGCAATTGTAATCTGGTGTCCTTGACTAGAGCAGTAACTTTTTTGGTGATGCCATCAGATAGAAATTTTTGGCTAAAGACAAATACTTGGATTCGAGTGTGAGCGTGGGACATAGGTATGCGTTTTACGCAGGTATGTTCAATTTTTTCTTAAGTTTCTTCATATATTTGGAGGATTCTAGGAGGGTCACAACCTCATACCCATGTCTGGATGTACGTCGGATACAGATACTTCAAGAAAAATTGAAGAGTTAAAGCAACATAGGTAAAAGAAACAGTCCAACAAAAGCCTATTTTACAAGAGTTGCAAATGTGCTCACTAATGCAACAGGATAAGCAAGGAAAACCCGACTTTGTTCCTTTCTTATTCAAGGAAAACAGACCACATTTGACTTATTTCTAGAAAAAGAACTTAAGCAGTATATAAAACAACAACTGCCTTGTGGTCTGATTCATGAACCTCCTCAATTTCCAAAGCTTGTATCCAAGAATGAGTATAATAAGAGAAGGTTCGAGGTATAAAAAAAAATGGAATGAAACATTTGGATGCCTATTGTGGTCTGATCAAAGTCATTTTGAATCTTGGGTACGATTTAATGGGATTGAAAAGGGGTAGCCCCCATTATGCAACAGACGGACCAATCACTCTCCATATCTACCTAAAAAAGGTTATCATGACATAAAAGATTATTATTTAACCCATTAAGAATTTCAAGTTTCTAATACTATGATGTTGGTCATAGCTTGCTTTCAAATGGTGAGCATTTGTAAGGTTATGAGGGAGAAGCATTGTACTCTTCATGGAGATATCTTTCGCAGAAAATGTTTTAATTATCAATGTCTAAACAAACCAAAAAATTACCACCAGGAAATATAGAACATCCATTATTACTTTGGGATTGATAATGAAACACATATAAATAGAAGCCACTCTCACAAATCTACTTGGACAAGTGGGATTACCAAATCCTATGCATTCAGGCCTATGTTACTTGGATTCTTCATTTTTCTTAAAATACTCATGTTCGACACCAATATTTGACATATATTCAGACATGGATATGGTTGTATGATCTTCCAAATATATGAAAAAACTTATAAAAAATTGAGCATATCCGTATTCAATAAATATCTGTATTTCATACGCACAATAGATTCAGACAAATAGGTTTTAGGTTCAACGGTGGGAAGAAACAGGATAAGTAACACATCATTATGACATTGAGATTGATAAATGAAAACCAGTATAAATAGAAGTCACTGTCACAAATCTCCATCTACAAGTGGATTTACAAAATCCTATGTATTAAGACAAAAATGTTTCAAGTACAAAGGCTATAGGAAGACAGCTCATGATCATATATCAAACACATAAGAGAATATATGTCTTCAATGACATGATTAAGAATCGAATTTTAGGTACATCAGAGCAATCAGGACAGCTGAAGTGACCTCTAGCTAGATATTTTGTACATCCAATAGATTTTACCTTAAATTCAGCAGTCCCAAATGACTGATAGAAATCATCAATAAGGTTAAACTGAATGGTCCATTTGCTTTGATTAATCCAGTTCCTCTGCATCTTGAGCATGCTCTCATCCTTAGATCCCCGCATCTCTTGCACAAGGCCAAAGAACTGCAAGTTTAACAGGTTGCATATCAGCTTGTGCACTTCATAATTGAAAAGAGGGTAAACTGACAGATTAAGCCTCTCTCAAAACTCCAGTACATGAATTTGTGAAATTCAGACAACGAAAATGAAGATTGATTGGTAAAAGATATAAAGCTTTGTTGCATTCTTTGTCAAATCAGGATTGAAGTTCATAAAGCTGATGTGCAACTGAGTTTACAAAGAAATTAATCCAGTCCATTCATTTCACACTGATTCTATACTTTTATCCCTTTTCCCACTAAAGCATCCTAGCTTAAGCCTTTAAGTTTATTCCTAGAAAAATAAAAAGGGTATTCATTCCACTATGGGTATCCAAATGTTTCATTCCATTTTTTTTTTGGTGCAAAGGAAGCCATAGCATTTGGGATAAGGGAAGCAATTGCAGATGCGAAGATTCGAACTCTAAATCTATTGGATGCCACATTTTAAGGATGATTGCATGAACTAACTGGACTAAACCTCGGGCTCTAATGATTGCATGAACTAACTGGACTAAGCCTCGGGCTCCTTTAGAGCCACTTTTTCACTAGTATAACATGACAATGAAAGACAATGGTCTATGACTCCACAAAAATGCCATTTTTTACCTGATTGCCTATGCCACCAGAATTTTTTGGATGGGGAGATATCTTTTACATAATTCTATGTAAGGCAGTGAATCCTTTTGAGACAGTAACTGTCACAAAGAACAGATATCAAGCATAAAGATATAGCAATCATTTGCAAAAGAAGAAACAGAAAAAAAAATCATAACAACCACACAACTAAAATCTATCCTAGGAATGCAAAAGACATTGTAGTTACAAATTGAATTAAAGTACAATGATAGCATTTCCACAGGACATCCAATTGTAAACCAACAAAGTGAGCAACAACTAAATAAAAAATAATTAAATGTGCCACAACTCACAATTAATGACCCAAACTAGCAATCAAAATACCAACTTTTACTCATTCCCAGTAACAACAATGTTAACTTTTCAATATTTTAAGACTTTTAAGAATCTGGGTTTTACTTACAAACTCAAAAAAAAAAAAAAAAAAAAAAACAAGGGTTTTGAAAATTTGATTCACCTTCTTTGTGAAGCAGAAATGAAAGCATCAACTTCAGGGGCAGCAATTGTAGCAAAGTGCCAACTCCAAAGCCTGCGACTTCGCTTGCTGTTATATGTTCCATACTTTCTTCTGTCTTTCCCATGTTTCTGTTTAGACGTCAGGATGAGGCCAGCCATAGGGTAAATATTATCTTAGGTATAAATATTCTCGTTGACTACCGGTGGCCTATTAGCTCAGCTGGTTAGAGCGTCGTGCTAATAACGAGAAGGTCGCAGGTTCGAGACCTGCATGGGCCACAAATGTTTTGATTTCTTTCGTAGTGGGGTCTTTTTTTTTTTCCGGCCAGAATTATTTGGGGCCTCTTTAGTGCAGTAGGCTTTACTTGGGCTTGATTTTTCCAAATTGATTATAAACTGCCCCCCAAAGCCCATCTAATTGTTTACATTTTTTTAAATTATAATATTTTACTATTAAAAAAATTTATTAAAAATATTAATTTCATTAAAAGATTTTTATTAAATAATAATTATTTGATAATAAAAAAAATTAAGTTTTAAATTAAACTGCTTCATATTCAAAGTTTTAATTTTCATTAGTTATTCATAAAATTTATATATAAATTGTCATTGTAAATTTTTTTTACTTCAATAAGATTTATTTAATTTATAAGTAGGAATTTTAATTTCTTTAAAATATTTTTGTCATAAATTTACTTAACTATAACTAAAAAAAATTAAGGTTTACATTAAATTAACTGATTTTCAAATTTCTACTCTTTTAATAACCTTAGAAATAAATAAATTTATTTGACAAAGAATAAACGAGTTAAATCTTATGACAATTTTTTATGTTCGTACTTTTAATTTTACATCATATTAAAAATAATAAATTTTATACTTTTTTGATATAATTTTCACATGGAGTAAACTTTTTATATGTCAATAAAAATTTCGTTAATAATAATTTTATTAATTTTATTTGTTCAATTATAAAATATACAAATATATGTTCAAAATATATAAAATTAATAAAATTCATTTATGATACATGTGAATATATATATATGTATATATCCTGTTAAATCGTCACCAACTAGACTAGCAACGTAATATATACCTGTTAAAATATATTAAAAACTAATATAATAATAAAAAAGTGTATATATATATATATATATATATATTCATCATAAATAACTAGAGTTCACATTTAAAAGTGGTAATAAATTATGATAGGGCTATTGTAAATTAATAGACCTAAAAAAAAAAAGATTTCAACCACAATTACGAGATGCGAATTTTGATTAAGTCTAACTTAAAAGACTCTCATTCCTATAATTATTGATATATCAGTATTTTATATTTTCTTATTTTAATGGACCATAACATTATTAATATTTTCTTATTTCCAAGACTAGGTGGTCAAAATAAATCATTCTCTTGAATTAACCCTAAACAATTATTACGAAATAACTATTTACCTAGAGTTACTACCCATCTATTTGGGCTAAATGAGATTGTTCACCTACCAGAGTTTGTATTTTAAGGATTACGAAACCCTAGAATACCAACTCTGAGGTCCGCGATCATACCAGAGATCATATAGAAGGGTTTGAGAGTTGGTTGCAATCACAAGTAAGGATCAACCTTTTTGTGATGCTTGAAAATCGATAACTTATTAATTATATGTTAACTTGAATTTTAATTGTTATCCAATTTCAACCTATGGAATTTAATTATAGTTCCTAAAATAATATTTTATAAGACCAATTTATTATTTCGTGTCAAGAAAATTAGGTTTTTAAAATTTTAAAAATTAAAATCTCTTATGTACCTCACTAGAGGACCAATGGAATATGAAAGCTTTTTTTATCATTCTCTTCTGTACCCCGTTGGAAAATCAAAGGAACACAAAAGGTTTTAAAAATCAAAATATCTTCTGCACCCTGTTGGAGGACTGAAAGAATGCAAAAGGTTTTATTTTTTCAAAATTTATAAAATTCTCGATTTTCACTTTGAAAATAATACCTCATTATTAAAATAATCCATAGAACCCCCTCTCATATTTTAAAAAAATTCCACGTATTATTCTAATTTGGGGACATTACCTTAATTTTCTAAAAAAAACAATTTTGATTTTATTAAAAATATTAATAGAGTATCATAAGACCCAAAAATAGTCCAAAATGACAAACCTATCCCTAATGTATGCCTTTGACATGAAAATATTCCAACAATCACGTAGACTTGGTTCTAACACAAAACTATCAAAATGCTCTTGAGGTATACTTTCAACATAAAAGTATCTTGGTAACCCTGAAGGACACGAAAAATGACCATATAAGGGTGAACCTATCCTAAATACATACCTTTGGTATAGAGGCATCCAGTTGATTACATTGGACTTAATTCTAAAGAAACTATTAAAATACCCATAGGGTATATCTTCTACATGAAAGTATCTTGGTAACCCTAAAAGACTCGATAAAAATTATAAACCTATCCTAAATGGACACCTTTGGCATAAAAGCATCCTAATGACTACTTAGAATTTGGCTCTATGAAAAATCACCTCAATGCTCCTAGGGTATTCCTTTGACATGAAAGTATCTTAATAACCTTAAAGGACATGAAAAGGGAAATAATGATGATTTTTACACTAAATGGGTAGTTTGGATATCAAAAGTGACTTAAAATGCAAAAATACAATTAAGTCCCTAAGTTTCTTAAAATTACATATTAGTCCAAATTGGCTAAAATGATAATTTTTTTTAAATGTCCAAAATATACTAAATGTGTAATTTAGATTTCAAAGTGACCTAAAATGCAACAATGCTAAAGTGACCTAAAATGCAAAAATACAATTAAGTCCGTATATTTTTTAAATTGCATTTCATACCCTAACAAAAAACCAAAAGAATAGGATAGGTTTTAATATTTTCAACACCCCACCAGAGGACCAGTGGAATGCTTGAAATATTCTAAAATATCCTAAGTGAATGATTTCATGTTAGAGATAACTATTTTGACCTAAAATGCTATATTTTCCTAATGGTCCCTAAACTTTTCAAAATTTGTAAATCAATCCCCATATAATTGAAACACAAAATTAAACGTCAAATATATCAAAAACAACACAAAAATCACATCTAAAGACTACAAAGGAAGTTCAACCACTCTCCATTGGCCTTAGAACAAAGTTTTCATTATTTACACAAAGCCCCTAAACTATCTAAAATTACAAAAAAAACCCTAAAAATTCGAAAATGTATTTTTACTTGATAAAATGCATGAAATTCATTCCTACAGGTATATATGGGTCTTGGCCAAGCATGGAATGGCTAGGAAAATTTTTTGTATTATTTTTTATATTTTTACAAATTAGTCTCTAAAGATTTTATATTTACCAAATAGCCACAAAAATTAAAAAAAAAAAGTCACCATATATATATATGTGCATTAGGTTTTGCTAACCCTAAATAATCTACCAAAATAATTTTTTTTTCAACTCAATAATCACATATTCATGTTTCATCAAACACAAATCAACATTATCATATAATAAAATCATAAAAATAAACATACAAAATGTCGTTTCAACATAATAACAAGAAAATACTAAGAGAAATAACACACATATGATAATATATATGATAAATATAACACAAAAACCAATATCATATCAACAAAACATGATTCATGAAGAAAAACAACTTATTAGCAAGAAAAATTAAACAAAAACAATTAAATCAAAGAAATTGGTTCATGGCCATTATACTTAATCTTTCAATATGGATCAAACTCCATGAACTTAAGTATGATTTTGGCTCTTGAACAAAAGGAAGAATGAACAAAAATGAAGAAAAACCAAAGCTTTTAGGAACAAATTTACCTATTCAAAGCTTTGAAACTTAATTTTTTTTCTATCCTTTTTTCTTCAAGCCAAAAAATCCTCTCAAATGCAAAATCCTCCCATTTTTTATGAGGGGAGGTTCGGCCAAGGGGTCCAAAAAATCCTTGGCCGAAAATCCTTTGCTATTTTTTTAATTAATTTTTTTGTGTTATATGTATCAAAAGTTGAAATGCATTAAATTGACATAAAATTAGTGGTCATTCCAAATACTCTGACATAATTATCTTCATAATATCACCTAATGGGTAATTAGAATCCAACTAAATTGGTTAAGGAAAAACTTAGAAATCAATTAGACTGGTTCCCATGAAACTAGTAAAAAAAAAAAGAAAAATCTAGAATAAAGTTAAAATAATAATAAATAAAATTAATTAAAATTAAAATTAATAATAAATAAAATTTTTAAAATGAAATAATGAAAAAAAAATCTTGATTATCCAAAACTTGTAAAAGTATAGGAGAAAAATCCTTATGGAAAAGAATTGATATATATATATATAATTCAAAGCTCATAAAATTAATTTAATTTTCAAAAACCGATTTAATATAAGTTTAATAAAAATATTTGATGAATTTTAAAAATTATAAACTCGAAAAAAAACCCACCTAAAAAAATTACGGAGTAAAAAACTTTGTATTTTGAGAAAGAGAAAATCTACAAAATAGATTGAGATTTTTTAAAACTTATTTTAGGGTAACTTAATGGGAATATTTAAATAATTTTTAAGTTCAAAACTTGAGAAAATTCCATGAATATTTTACAAATAAAGGAAGGGCTCATGTTTTGAAATCTAGAAAAACTTTTAAAGAATACATTGAAACTTATAATATAAATTAAATACAACATATTATCCAAAATGTTAATAATAAAAAAATGGTAAAGACAAAAATCTGAAATCCAGAATAAATCTTTACCTAAAACATTTGTGAGCGAAATACTCGTGATATTGTGAGAAATTTTAAAATAATTAGCAAAATTGACAACTTGACATTTTGTGGTATAAAATGCCAATATATAATTTTTTTTGAATATTTTTTTTTATTTTTTTGGAATGTATATCAGCATAAATACTACAGAAATTGTTAATAAAAATATATGACCGTCAAATTTTTTAGTTTTACAAAAAATCTTAAAAAATGCACAAAAATGAAAAATTTGACAGCGACATTATTTGCAGAAATGATTTTCAAAATTTGATAAGAGAATATTTAAAAACTGATTTTTCTTTTGAATATTTATCTTTTTTATCGAAGATCGATCTTCAAATGGCACTTTTTCTGTCACGTGCCAATCGGCCATCTATATGTGATAGAATAAGTTACAAAAAATGTGTAAACTACCCAGTGGAGGTCAAATCCTATAAGGGCGACAACTATGTTCCTAGTCTCATTGATAACTGGGACTACTGAAAAAAGGACCTGAACAAAATTAGGTATCTACAAACCATTAAATACATATTCAAAAAATAGTATTTTAGATTGATATGATAGAGAGATTGAATCGATTTGAAATTTTACATGCACTATGAATACAACTATATTACTAAATCCAACGATCGGTTTGTAAAAATATTAATTGTATTAAAAGTTACTCAAGTGTGTAAAACTTATTTAGTTTTATACTAATGCAAGTAAATCCCTCCTCTTATATAATTTCTCATTGAATAATTACTAGGTACCATTTAGAAATGACAAAATAAATCGAAACTCAAAAAACTTACCCAAAAATGTGTAAATCTAATTTGATTAAAAAAGTTAAAAACCTGAATTCAAGAAAATCAAAACTTGAAATGGTATGAGCTCAAAATGATCGAATCCGAAATGATTTAGACTCAAAAAAAACTTGAACCCAACAAAATTCAAACTCGAAAAAATTTGAATCCAAAAATGCTTGAGTCCAAGATTGACTTTAGCCCGAGCCCAACACAAACCTAAGAACAACTTGATTGTAAATTCGAATTTAATATTAAAAATAAGAGTAAATAAATTGTAATTAAATAACTTTTTATAAAACAACAACATTAATTATCAATTCTATTCTAATATCTTTTTTACTAATTTATTTAAAAATTAAAATTTAATACATATTATTTAGTAAAATTGTAATTTTATTAAAATATTTTATTTTGCACTTATAACCTTAACTACTCATGTATTAATAAATCCATTATTTAAACAAATATTCTATTCTAATTATGAAGAATTAATTTAAAAATTAAACCCATCTTAAGATAATAATATTAGAAAAATTAATTTAAATACTTGAGTTGTGAATAAAAGAAAAGCATTCTTCTTAATGCAGTAAGTAAAAAAGTGTTGATTATTTTTTAAAAATCTTTTTAAAATAGATTTTTTAGGATAAAGTGGAAAGTATCTGATTATTTTTTGTATATTTTATTGTTCTTAAACTTTAATATAACATTTTATTTTTTTATTTATATATAATTATGTATAGGTTTAAAATTTTTTTAAAATATTCAAAGTCACACTATTAACTAATGAGTTACAAGCCACAAACAATCATATCACTAATTTTATATACGATGATGAAATAAATAAATAAATAAAACAAAGAAAATATTTAATTAGTATGAGATCCAAAACATGATGCTCATATAGTATAATTACTAACTATTTACTTTTCTTTTATGCCTAAATTTAATTAGTTTATATATACTTCCCATTCTTTTAGAATTCTCAAATTTTTTTCTTAAGTAATTACTTTTATTTAATTACAACCTAATTAATTAATATTATCATGATATTATCTTATGCACTAGTGATGGATCCCCTAGGGGCCATCCCAATTTTTTTTCAACTTCATATATATATATATATATATATATATATATATCTTATACAAAGAATCAAAAAATTTTCAACTTCACACACACACACACACACCCATATATAATAAATCATAAGACATTTAAAGGTTTAGCTTATTTAAATTTAGGTTAATACCCACCATTTACACTAAAAGACTACAAACAAAATATTATATTTAGGTTGGCTAACCACTACCCACATATATATATTACTTTTTTGATCATGAATGGATTAAAATTATATAATTTTTTAAAGTATGTATGATGTAATAAAAAATACACTTTGGCCACCCCCAAATTTTTTAGTTGAAGATTTGCCCTTATTGTGTATCGCATGTCATGTAATCGTACCATTATAAAAAACTATCTTGTCTATAAATCATTGTATCATCCCATCTTCATTTGCCATTTCTATTTAATATTTGCTACTTTAAAGATATTTCATTAAAATATTAAAATATATGCTGTATAAAGTAATTTTTAATCATGTTTTTTTTGAAAAATTTGTTTACAGTTAGGATTAAACTATTAAGATAAATTATTCAGCAACAATTATTAATAGTAATTTTTTTTTTTGCATTATCTAACTAGCTCTTAAACTTTAATCTTATTAATTTCTTCTTCAAAAATAGCCATTTATCTGTTTTGGTTTAAATATTAGTATGTACAATTATATTTACATATATGCATAATGTAAGTTATAATATATGTTGAATATTCGAATCCATTGAATCGATTGTTTTGAATATTAATATGATTATATATCATAATTTTGATAATCAATGATGTAACAAATTGATTTTACATAACAACTTAATTTTATATCCTTTTGGTGTTAACAAATACTTGTATTAATATACCAATATAATTAAAAAAATCATATTTAGAAAATGTAAAAAGTAATAATTTATTTTTGAATTTAAATATTTAAATTATATAGTAAAAAAATAAAAAATAAAGTAAAGCTCGAACCCAATCTAGCCTTAAGCCCAACCTGAGCTTGAAAAGATTTGAATTTGAAAATATCCAAGCCCGAAAAAGCCTAGATCGAAAAGGACCTAAGCTGAATGGACTCAAATTCAAAAATACTTGAACGCTATAAATTTAAACCCAAATCTAACCTGAATCCATCCAAGTGCTAGCCCTTCCTACCATTCATAACAAACGGATCCAATTAGGGGTGTACATTATTTGTTTTTAACATGAATTAACCGATCTAAATTAAATTTAATTCAATTAATTGGTTAACAATAAAATTTGGTCTGACTTATCAAAAGAAGATTTTAAAAAATTTTGGTTATTGATTAATTCATTTATTTTAACTAAATTATATATAAAATATAATATTTAGTCATTATTAGATGTTTTAAGTTTTATATCATTGAAGTTTTTTTTACTTATTATAGATATACTTTTTACTTATATTTGATGTTTGAATATGTTTTAATGATTATACTTATATGAATTATAAAATAGTAGAAATTTATGATTCTAAAATGTAATATAAACCAATCAAATTAATATTCGGTTAATTTGGTTAACCAATCAAATTAACTGGAATAATTTTCAACTAATTAATGTCATTCACTTCTAATTTAGTTGGATTAACAATCAAGAGATATAAAAATTCGATTAATTTAATTAATAAAATTTTGATAATCTATTAATCAAACTAACTGATTGGACACCCTAGATCTGAACACAAGTATAACATAATTAGTAAGAATTTAAACTTTGCAAAGATATTCAAAGTCCAAGAGCTAGACATGTCCGTGGGTTGGGTAGAGCAGGCCAAGCCTTAAACAAGCTTTTTATTAATTTGGTTTGATTCGAATTTATATTTAATAATTAAAAATATTTTTTTATTTTTATTAATTATGAATAGTAAATATGAATCATATGAGCTAATGAGTCGGGTTGAAAATGACAATTAACAAAGAATTAAATTTTTTTTCAAATTACAACCTAACCATGACACCTCTACCAAGAGCTAAAGGATAATTGAGAAATTTTTTTAAAAAAAAATCATTTTAAAATAAAAGTTGCTTAATTATATTGAGAAACTTAATGAATTAATTTTCTACTAAAAGAAATAATAATCAATTTTCTCCATAGTGCCATTTGCCATGGCAGCTCATAAAGAATCAATGACTATAAAAAGAATGGGTACTGCCAAGAAAATCCGTACCAAGCTTAATACTAATTTTTTTCAATTGTCAACTGAAAGCAGATTTGTTTAATTAAAAGCAACGCACCTGCTAATTGAATGATTCTTGTTGGGGAATCCTATGGCATTAATAAATGTTTGTAGCACTTGCTTAAGTTACCACGTGGATTTCCATGTGTTCAGTTGGATCATATTAAAAAAAAATTATTATTCAAAATATGTTAAAAATAATAAAAAAATATTTATATTGATAATAATGTTATTTTATAATTAAATTTAAATAAAAATATTATTTTATTATTTTGACAGTAATTTGAGTAAAACAATGTCAAATTACTAAAAATTTTATGTTTAAGCCTAACTCAATTTAAAAGCTTGATCCGTACATATTTAAGTAGTATTATTTTTTGGTCAATTCTTAACTTATATGATTTGATTTTTTTATTATCAGTTAATTTTATGTTGGATGCCGTTTTTATCTAATTTTTATTGTTGATTTTTTTATAATGTTTTTTTTTTCTCATATTAAGACTAGAAACCCATAAAGCACAAAAGAAATTATCAAATATTTTGTAAGAAAATTTTAGCATATTATGATTATATATATATATATATATATGCATCAGGAAAAAAAAGCAATTTTTTCTTCAACAAAATTAATTTCATAATTATATTATTAACTGCTCATGCAAACAATGCTATATATATATATATATATATATATATATGTCAGTATTCAGAAAAACAAGTACTAATAAGTCAACCCTAACTAATAATGAACCAGATGAAGTAGTTCAAATATTCATCTCTGATGGGAACATACAACCCAAAAGTCAAAAGTTTTCCGAAATTATGCTTAGAAAATTACCCGCCATTATTGTATACATTGCTTGCATCCCCTCCAAAAGATTAAATATAAGCTGAATTTGCTTGGTTTTGCATGGCAATCCCGTTGCAGTTACCAGGCAGCTGATAAGGATCATCCAGGTTCCACAACCCGCCCCATAAGCTTTCATCTACCAAATACTGATGATCTAGCCAAGAAGCAGCGGTGGCAGCAGCAACCTTTTGGGACATCACAGGCAAGCATTGATCCTCTGAAGGTGGGTGCATGAAACCCATCTCCTGCTTCTCTTGTGCCTGATCATCGGTCAGCAGCCCAGCTGCTTCCGGCTGATACATTAAGCCCCTTATCAGCTCATCTTTTTCTGGTTGTGACATAATCTCCTGTTTCTGCTCCTGTTGCTGCTGCGGCTGCTGTTGTTGTTGTTTTAGCTTTACAATTTGACCTTTTCTTTCTTGTTGCTTCTGAGTGGACCTTTCCTTCTTCTTAAAATGGGTTCTCCAATAGTTCTTTATCTCGTTGTCAGTTCTTCCCGGCAAGTACCTAGCAATTGTAGACCATCTGTTTGATTTTTCACATACAAATTAAACACACAATAATAAAATTTACAATACAAAATCATAATAATATATATTTTATAAAGTATAAGTGATGGAAATTAGAGAAAAGAAGTATTACTTGTTGCCCCAAAGGGCGTGCAGTTCAATAATGATCCCTTCTTCCTGAGGTGTTATATGACCTCTTTTAAGACCAGGCCTTAGATAATTCACCCACCGAAGTCTGCAACTCTTCCCACTCCTATTCAAACCTAATATATATAATATAAAAAGAAATCCCATAATTTACTTAACATTCTTAATTTAGTTACGGAAATTAATGATATCCCAAAAGACGTAATTGAAGTTTTACCTGCAGACCTAGCTACTGAACTCCATCTTCCTTCTCCATGCAAGTTAACATATTCAGTTAGCAGCTTGTCTTCTTCAGGAGTCCAAGGACCTTTCCTCCATCCTTGTTTTGGAGCTTCCCAACTTATCATTCTAACCATCATTACAAGTTTTACAACCGCTTTCACTTCATAAAAATTGTTGTCTCCAAATTGTATGACACAACTTCTTAGCCCCAACCTCTTATATATCTCCTCAGTCATGTCAATTACAAGTTTTTTTTTTTCTTTTTTAAATACATTGATGATCTCATTGCCACTATGACAAGATCTTTGAATCAAATTTTTGCTTGAATTCTTGTTTCCTTATCTTTCCTTCCCATCCTCTCAATTTAATGCAAGTGTTAAATGTATAGGTGCTTACCAGCTCAATCTCTTTTAACCAATTGGAAATCAACAAGTGTTGGTTACTACATCCTATTACATTGGTCTTTGAACTTGTCACCATCGTCAATACTCCGATAATCGTGATTCTTTAGCACAACCTCAATCTACATTGTCTTGTCAGAATAACAAGAT
>JBBYHL010000020.1:12518584-12530443 GCA_038381835.1 Adansonia madagascariensis
GAAATATGAAAAATTAAACTATTAAAGACTTTTCATTTTAAAGTTTTTAAATGTTATTGATTGGAATTAAATAAAGTATTTTTTTTATTAACGTAATAATATATCGTTTCAGATCAAGTTAAGTTTAGGTATAAAAATTATGTTCAAAATATGATTTGAGTAAAATTGAATTCACGAATTTAGTAAGTACCTTTAATAATGGATTAGCTTTTCTTCGAAAAATTTTGAAAGATAATCTTCATAAAAAATATTTAATTTTTAGTTGATTAATAAATTATTTCTGTTGACTAGTCAAAATTTTGCCAATATATATTGAAAAATACAAAAAAAAAAAAAATTCCAAAAAGCTATCTTCTGCAAAATTGATAAAGCCTTAGATAGTGTCCATTTTTAATGTTTAGGCTATCATAACATGAAATTTATAGCTTATTTTTGCAATTTTATCATTTTATGAAGTCTACATATAGTTTTTGTGTTAATTTTGTCCTTGAAGTTTTTATCTTTTTTAGTATTAGGGGTTTGGCATTTTTTTATTTATTGATTTTCTTTGAGTATAATTTATAAACCAACTAAAATATTGTTGCTCTAATAGTATAAATGTTTTTAATATTTTACTAATAGTACACTCTTTTTAATATTTATATTAATAAAATAGTATTATAATACGAATATTATTTTAAATATTAACATAAATATAATCAAATCTCCTATAATGTGAATATTTATAATCATTTTTAATATTTTTAATATTGAATAAAAATTTGAAATCTCAAAAAATACAAGAATAAAAAAATTTTAAAATCATTGTAGAGAGACTAAATCTGTATTTTAAAGTAAATATAGGGGGTAATTCACATTTGGGCATCAATATAGGGATTAAATTTTTATTTTGGTATAAGTATAGGGGCTAAGAATACCATTTACCCTAAGCCATGTCAATAAGATCAACGCCACATTAGCAAGTCAGCACCATGTCAACAAATCAATATCCACGTAAGCATTTTTAATGGAGGAAAATTGACACCATTAACTAATAGACTGAAATTTTTATATTAAAATAGTAGGAGAATTCATTTTATATGAGTCATAGTAAAGGGACTAAAACTAAAAAATTAACAAGCACAGCCGACAACACAATTAGTCCAAAAGTTTATCTATTTTTAAATATTTAAATATTTAAATAATAAAACCTTCATTAGAGTATATTAACATATTAATATCTTTTCTTTTCTGTAAAATACTAAATCTAACGATAGTACCTCTTCATGTGAACGAATAATTTTCATTGAAGACAAATGAGGTGAAATGGGTTTTTAGAATTACTTTCAAACGGTGGAAAGAATTTTAAGCATTTATCAATATTTAAATAATAATAATAATAATAATAATAATAATATAAAGAACGATAAAATAGATTGTTAGTTAAAGACCAAAATTAGGGTAACATTGGACTAATTAGATACCGTCAACATGAATAGATTTGTGTGCGCAAATCTTTCCCCACATGTAGTTAAGAAGTAGACTAAAACCTTCTTCGAGTTATTAAAATGATTAATTACACTTAAATAAAAAAATAATAATGAACGACCCTTAATATATTTGAAATCTTAGCTAGTTGTTTACGCAATATTTGATTATATTAATAACTGATGTTGCTTCCGGGAGAGTTCCCCGCCCAGTCGAAACACTAACAAGTTATATATTCATGCCCAAGTCTCCTGTGATTGGTCAAGTTGCATGCATGTTTGATAAGCAGCCATGTCGGATGTCGGCAGTAAGTTAGGAATAAATCACACTCTAAACACACGACAAAAGTACTTTATTTGTTTGTTCTTGGAGAAAGACTTGTGACATTTGCATTTTTCGCTGACCTCCGATTAAATTTTTTTTTCCACAGAAGTCATTTTCCTCAGCACTCAAAGCTCCAGCTCATTTTCTAATTGCTTTAGACTAACTACAGATCGTAAAGTACCAAAGAAAAAATTGGACACAAATGTTAATAATAATTAAAAAAATAATAAAAAAAAAACAATAAGAACAACACTGAAAGACGTCTGCCTTTCTTTGTAGAAAGTGAATGTTTTTATATGTGCAATTGGATTAGAAAATTGTTTAATAAATGATTATATTACTCTCTCAATTGTACCGAATAAGAAATTTTATGATAATTGCAATTAATGAACAAGAATGTGAAAGCTAGTGACTACAAGAACTATTAATCCCTTAATTAATCTTAATGAAAATTTGGACACAAAAAACTACACAACTTCATCAATGATTTGAGACTGAACTGTATCACCAACTTCGACTGTTTGTTTTGCTTCTGCAGTTTCTTGCAATTGCAATGCAAATTCAAGCATTCCCACCACGTCTGTCATTTTTGGCCTTTCAACTCCCACTTCATGTAGGCAGTTTTTGGCAATCTCAACAAATACTTTTAGACACTCTGGTGCAATTTTACCTTGCAAGAAAGGGTCAATGATTTGCTCAATGGTTCCATTCTCTACACATTTGAGAGCCCAACCAGCTAGACCTATTTGATCATCTTCCAAATTTGTATCAACTGCTGGTCTACCACACAATACTTCGAATAGCACCACCCCAAATGAGTACACATCTGACTTTTCTGTTAATCGTAACCTTCGATAATACTCTGGATCCATGTATCCGAAAGTACCTTTCACCATAGTTGTGATTGGAACATTTTCCATCAAAATAGGACCCATTTTCGATAACCCAAAATCCGAGACTTTAGCTATCCATCCCTCATCCAACAAAATATTGGTAGTCTTCACATCTCGGTGAATAATACTCCGAACTGCACCGGAATGAAGGTAGTCTAATCCACGAGCAGCACCAATACAGATTTGCAACCTTTGCTTCCATTGGAGAGGGATATTATCATTGTTATAAAGGTGATCACGAAGGGTTCCATTGACCATATAATCATAAACAAGAATCATCTCTTGGTTATCATTACAATAACCTATAAGAGACACCAGATTAATGTAGCGAAGCTGCGAAAGCATCTCAATCTCCGCCCAAAACTCATTTTCACCTTGGTGGGACTCTGAATTGAGTCGCTTAATTGCCACCTCGGATTCTATACCTGGAATGTGACCCTTGTATACGTTGCCAAAGCCACCGCGTCCTATAATGAGAGCATCATCGAAGTTATTTGTGGCGGCGAAGATGTCGGCAAGTGAAAAGTGCTTGCATCGTATGGCTGAAACTTTTCGTCTGTTTAAGGATTCTGTTCTGTACAAAAGAATTTTCCTTCGCCAGAAAGCAAAGCAGAATATAAGAACGAAAGATACCATGCTGCCCAGTGTAGCTCCGATGATGACCTTCATCTGTTTCAAAAATCTTCTCTTCTTCGATTGCTTTTGCTCTAGCGTTGGCGCTATAAAAAGGGGCTCTGCTTGAGGGTTTGGAGCGGCAAGACTACCATCCGATTTGTTCAACTTGAAAATCTCTAAACCATTCAAAATCGCATCATAAAACTGTGGCTTATCTCTGGTTTGTGGATGTAGTGCGACCCATAAATCTTTTTCACTTTGTGAGACCCACACAACATAGTCTCTGTAAACTGGAATGCCGTTACCGTTACTCAAGGCAATCACATCCATGGCTTCCTCAGCCGTATGATTATTAATGAATATATCGAATACACGCTGATTCACACGTTGCAAAGCATTCGCGTTCTCGCAAAAATGGAGCCTAACGAGGTAGTAAAACCCCGAATCAACAGTGAAATGCCAAGTAAGATTGTAATTCAAGTTAACACTTGCAGTCGGCCCCATTGTACGAGAGGTTTTGTATACAACTTCCGGTGCAGTAAAAGCTGGAGTGGCCTGGGTGTACTGGATTGTAGCCTTAGGCTGATAGAATGTAACTCCATATGCCGCCCCAAAGATATAGTTATCATCTTGATTCCATGATCGGAACATTCCTGAATCCTGTACATTTAGAACATCTCTTCCACCAACATTAAGCCGATAAGCAGTTTCTAAAGCAGTGGAGTTATCAAGCTCGAAAAAGTATTTGGTGTCTACAAAGCGAAGAGAGCCATATGTCTGGCCTGTATAGAGATTGGTAGGCATGGAAACGACTTCTATACCATTGACAAAAGCAAAAGAATTTGGAGATGGGGTGAAGGTGACATCTAGCATCTGGTTGTTACTAACAGTGAGGACAAATTCTTTGATAATGAAGGCTTGTGGAGGACTAATAGCAGAAACTAAATAGGCACTGAAATTGCTCAAGAGAGTGTAATTATTAGTAGTAATGGAGAAGAAGGAAGTGGTTATATCAAGGTCAGGGTATTCATTTGGATAGAAGTAAAGACGGAGGAACTTGGGGCCAGGTGAAACGGGGAATTTATATGTGAATTTGCCATGAAAAATACGAGCTGTCATGAAAGGCACCTCAGTGACAGAGGGTTCTTGATAGGAGGCTCTGGATGCAAACGAAGAGGCTGTAGAGCTAGACGAGGAATATTCGTAGTCAGCATCGCCAACCCAGTTTCTGCCATCATCAGATGTAGTTTTTGAAGATGCACCACAGTTGAAGAGTATGTAGTCAGTAGGAGTATAAGGAGTTGAATTTGTTAACGAAACTGAAGAGACAAGAATGAGGAAGATAATAGTAATAAAAGATAGCATTGTGAATTTGAAATTGGTGTTATGTTATGGGTTAGAGACCTAGAAGCCTGCTATTTATATGGCTGAAAGCTTTCAAAAGTTTTATAACTGTATGTTTCAAGTCAAGGACAACTGAGGATCAAACTGGTAAAGCAACTTTAGTGATCTGCCAATTCCAGCTAAGGATTAGTAGATGGCAAATGTAAACCAGCTAATGTTGTCGATGACTGAGAACAACATTCGTGGTAACTCCTCCACGCATTTGTCGTAGATAAGAAGATTCAAGCATCGTATAAAGTAAGTTGCAGTTGACTAGCATAGAATGGTGGGCTCATGATTATTTTGGTTTTTTTTTTTTTTTAAAAAAATGGCTTTCGTCCCTTGTTTATTGTTTTCAACCTTGGTTTAAATGCAATGACTTGGTTTCTATAAGGGTGTCTTTTTTCAAGCTTGGTTTGCTTATATCTTGTCGGTCGTTATATAATTTGTTGTGTTCTGAGTGAAATCTTGTTCTATTTGTTTTGTTTTTGTGTCCTTTGAACATTATTCTTGTAAAATACCCAAGTTCAAAGAAGTTTGGTTTGAAAAAATGTATTTGAAAATTATGTGAAAAATTATTGTTAAATTTATAATTTAAGATTTTAAAAATGTTTGGTATTACTACGAAACATTACAATGTTTAAAACGGATATATTACTGAAAAGTAAAAAAAGGAAAAAAAATGGTATATAGACTTTTCATCTTTAAAATTTGACAAGCCAACCTTAAAAACACCAATATTGGAGTTTTGGACTTTGAAACGGAAGTATAGTTTTGAAAATAAAACTTTGGCCAACTTTAGCTGAAAAGTCGAAGAGTTAGCGTTGTTTTTGATTGAAATGTAATTTTTGAATACTCAAAAGAGCAATACTAGACCGAATCTTAATAGAATAACGATTTAGCAAAGGCCGAGTACTGCAACGGTAGTATTGGCAGTAGCAGAGAAGACGAACCTAACAGGAGAGACTTGGGGTCTATGAAAAACGACCAAGGCAAGGATGGAAGGAGTACTTCGAACTTCTGCAATAAAAACAAGCAGCAATGTTTGAATTTGAAGATTGGAAAATATTTTAAGTGAATTCAATATTGAGAAGAGAAGAAAGTCACGCTATGGAGGGGAAGATGAATTGGGGATCAGCAGGAATATTTATTATTATATAATGCTGAAATGATTTCTTTTTTCTTTTGCTTTGTTCTATATTTATTTAGTGGAAGACGTTCACCATGTTCCATTTGCATTTGCAACTTTTATCATCCCATTTTCTAGAAGTCATGAGACTACGTAAGTTTTCGAAGGCTTAATCCTTTTCTTTTTTCTGAGCAGCTTCCTAGAGAATTACATTCATGTATAATACCAGATGATTTTTTTTATTTGACAGAAAATTATGATATGAATCTAGCATGTTTAATAAGAGATAATAAATATGATACGTTTAGTATACATACATATTAAATTTATATTTAAAATTTTAACACATTTAATTTTTATCATGTTCACGTTTATACAATTTATAAGAAGAAAATATAAGAAACAATGCATCTAAGCAAATTATCAAAACATTCATTGTGACAATAGAAAATTAAAAGCCCCTCAAATGAGCATAAAGAAGTTTGAAGTCTCGACATTTCTGATTTCTTTATACATAAATACTTACATATATAAATATATACATATATATATATAACCATGTTAAAAATGCCATCCTTGCTTTTTGTATGTATATATTTTTCTCCATATCCACTCCACTCTTCCTATTTTCTTTGTATATTATCAGATCTCTAATAGGTCCACTTAACCTTTGCTTAGATTTCAAATTCAAACATAATACCAAACAAATTATAAGCGGAATACAAATTTCTAAATCAATAAAAAAAATACTATATACATGGATATTGTTAATAATTTGTTAAAAGCAAGCTTGTCAATTTTGACCCGAACTTAAAAAATCGATCAATTAACTTGATCCAATCCAATTTGACTAGAAAAAAGTCAACAACCCGAAACTGACTAACCTGAATCCAAAAATGACGTGAATCTGAAATAACCTGAATTTTGAATGACCTGAACTCGAAATGACCTAAACCTGCATTGACCCAAACCTGAAATAACCCGAATCCAAAATGACCCGAACCCGAAATGACCCAAACAATTAATCCGAAATAATCCAAAACTAAATTAAGTATCATTTTATATCAAAGACATTAAGTTCTTACAAATAATACTTATTACATAAATTATTAATTTATTTTATTATTTTATTTCATAACTTGTAATTATATTAGATTGTGATAAAGTATGCAAATACCATTTGGTATGTATAAATTGATTATGTTCCTATTTTATTCTCTTATCTTTATGTAAAATAATGCAATAATTATACATGTAGCTATTATAATAATTTTTAATATTTG
The DNA here is from genome assembly GCA_038381835.1 of Adansonia madagascariensis. Taxonomy (NCBI): domain Eukaryota; kingdom Viridiplantae; phylum Streptophyta; class Magnoliopsida; order Malvales; family Malvaceae; genus Adansonia; species Adansonia madagascariensis. The sequence continues at coordinate 12,525,679 of JBBYHL010000020.1, forward strand.
ATTAATTTAAATGTTTTAAATTGTTATTGTAAAAAAAATCATTTCTGTTATTTCATTTATAACTTGTAAAAATATTGGTCGGTAAAACTTTATATAACCATTATTGTTTTATTTATAATTTGTTTACTTCTTACTTGGGTATGATAAGCGTGTTCCTAATTATCATTGTCAAAAATTGAAAATGTTTTTATTTTTTTGGCCAGAACCTGAATAAGGGAATTAAAAAAAATTTAAATTGTAATCAATTGAAAAATTCAATATTTAACCAAGTGAATATTAAAAAAAAAACTCATGTATGATTTTTCAAGATGTTTGGAATTGACTACTCAATTCAATAATCCCTGAAAATTCAATACCGAAACATATTGATATAATCTGTCATCTTTCTATTTATAAACATAGAAAATTTGCAATAAAAGAAATAAGTCATAAACTTGTTGCTCGAATCAAAATATAAGATCAAAATTTCATGTAAAATTTTCAAATATACCTTGCAAAAAGATCTTTTTAGCAACCAAATATTTGGGAGGGCTATTTTAAGAACATTTCTACTTCTATTGTTGCAACTCAAAATAATATATGATTTCAATAGTAGATAAAACTATATTTAATGGAAAGAAATAAAAAAGCATCCCTGTATTGGTAAGGACAATGGGTTAATGGGTTAATTTTTATTGATTTTATAAAGTTTAATTGGGTTGAAATTGGGTATGGATAATGGGTTAATGGGTTAACCTTTATTGACTTATAGGATATTAGGTTAGTTTGGTTAAAATTTTATTAGGCAACAACCTCATTTTAGCCATAATTTGATTTTTTTATTTTATGACCTTTTAAATGATAATACTTGTTAAAAAATTTGTTAGTGATATTTACTAAATAAATAAATAACACAAATTTTGATAGTAATATTTACTAAAAAATTGTTAAACGATAATAATTATTTAAGAAAAATTGATACTTGAATTTGAAAAATAACTCAATTATAAGAAAATCCAAAAATTAAGTCAGAAATATATTTATTTTATTAAAAATTAAAATATATATTTAAAATATTTTTATTTTTATATTTCAATAAAATTTTAATTAAATATGACTTAAGCAAATAATTTATTTAAATTTGATCTGATTTGATTTTAAAATTGATAAATTAACAAAAATGATCTGAACTTGTGTAAATCTAATATCAAACTTGATTGACCCAAACTCAGACTCGATGAATCCAATTGTTAAACCTAATTAACTCAAATCCAAATCTAAAATGACTTGAACCTAATTTAACTCGAGTGTTAGACCTGATTAACTCGAATCCAGAATGACCCAAACTGATTAACCCGAACGTTAAACCCGATTGACCCGAACTCAAAAAGATCTAAAATCGAAATGACTCAAACGCAAAACGACCTAAATTTGAAATAACCCAAACCAAGAATGACTCGAAACTGAAATGATCCGAACCCAAAATGACCTAAACCCAAAAATAACCTAAAAATTTTAAAACTCAAAATAATTTAACTTGAAATGACCCAACTCGAAACCAATCCGACCTGTCAAATTGATAGGTCTGGTTACAAGCATGTATATAATAGGATGAAAAAATGTTAATTAGTTACTAATTTAATAAGAAAGGTAATTTTTTTGGCTATATTTACTATGTATGACTTTTACACTGGCCTTTTGATTACAAAAAAAAATTACATATATCAATGCACTCATTTCACACTTTTGTATAATATATAAGTTTTCAAAATTTTATAATAATCCATAAAAAGTTATTAGTTTTCAATTAAGTCTCTAGAGTAAAAAGTGAGTGAAATGAAAGTATTAAATGAGCATATATAGTACTTTCCTTTTAATTAGAAAAATAAGTGTTATATACATATATTCTAATACATTAATTTCAAATACTTGCACATGTTGGGAATCTAATTCATGATAAAGTTCAGTCTCATGCATAAGTAGCATTTAAAAAAAAAAAACAAAATAACATAAGGTAAGCAACAGAAACAATTAAATACATAAAAGTTAGACTTCCCTATGGATCTCTTAAGCAGGGTCTTACATGTGGTAAACAGAATTGAATTAAATCAAAACTTAAACAATCATATGATTAGAGATTACTTTACTCAAAGATATTATAATCTTGAGTTTTTGTAGATCTAAAAGATCCCTTAAAATTGGAGGCCAGACTCCTTGAGAGGTAATCTGAAATCATGAGCAACACAATTTTTTTGCCTCTAACAGTGATTCACACAAACAACAGTTAAAATCTTCAGTAGGTTGGATGGTTCCTTAATACTAGCTAGAAGGCTTCTCAAGCCTTAACCAAAATATGATATAGCTTGTTTAGATCTAAAGTGGTTCGTAACTCAACACATGTTGTGTTAAAAAGAGGAAAGAAACAGCTCTATAGAGATATAGCTTGTTAAATGCATATGCTAGTAAACTAGTCCAAAAATCTTATTTTTGATCTTGAATGATTTCTTTAGGATAGAAAACTAGTTTTCTACTTTCGTTGTGATTAAAAACACTTTAAAACCATTTGAAATACAAATTGGTGCAATCTTGGCTTAGGGATGGTGTTTTATGTTATCACCTTTTAAGAGTTCTAGGATTCTTGCCTAGGGTTTTCTAATAGCCATTTATATTCTAAAAAAGTCTTAATGATGTTTTTATAAACATCTTGGACTAGGTTTAGCTATTTAATGAATGAACCATACTTATAAAAATTAGCCCTATGAATGCCGCCACTTTAGAGTGTTTGTTGGAGTCTAATTAAAACTGTTTTAATTAGCTTATCCAAGATTGGGCCTAGATAGTAACTTTTTACTATTTTAGCCTAACACTGAACCAATGATGGCTATTCCATGCGTCTAGGCCAATATCAAGTCCAACTTGGTGTAGTTCACACCTAGGCTTTCTCAACTTGATAATTAAGGCTTTTGGCCTAGTCCTATTTTACATGTTGGATAATTTAATTCATAGTTATATTTCTAACCCAAGTAAAATAATTTTAACTTCATTGTAAATAATATCAAATAATTAAATAATTATAAGATAATTTACTTTGCCAAAGACAATTATTGGCCTGATATAATAATATCCCTAATAACATGTCTACAAGTAAACATTATCTTGATAAGACATTCTTATCTTTATTACTATATTAGAGCATCTCTAATTAGATTTTATAAATCTAATTTATGTCTTAAATTATTACTAACTGAATTTATTCAATTAAGTCATCCTCAATTTTATCTTTTATTCAATTAAGTCTAATTTAATTAAACACCAGATTTGATTTGACAATTTTTTCTTATTTTGTGTGACCCATTAAGTCCCCAACATGTTGGAAATGAATATAAATATTAATCTATGCTTTTACATATAACTTACTATTTTTAGACATAGATCATGAGCAAGATCTAACAGCCTATCATGACCACCTAATTGTTGATAGAATGAAGTGTGACTTCTTCAAAACCCTTCAAGAACTAATACGATGATCCTTTCACCAGATATCCTAAATTGAGGATAAACATGGTGCAATGTCAACTTAAAACCCGATCCATGTCAGTTCTTGGGACTCACAGTTAATGATCATGAATCTATGAGCAGAGGTGGCAAAATGAACCTGAACCTGAAAACCCGCTCGAAAGAAACTTGAGTTCAAACCCAAACTGAACTCGATTTAACCAAAAAGTCAATGGCCCGAACCTAAGAGAGCCCAAACCTAAAATGGCTCAAACCCGAGAAAACCTGAACCCAAAATGACCTGAATCCGAAAGAATCTGAACCTAAGCCCGACCTGAACCTAAACCCAAATTTAATACTAAAAAAAAATATGAAAAATTATAATTAAATAATTTTTATAAATCAAAAACTTTAATTATGAATTTTATTTTAATATTCTTTTAATAATTTAATTAAAAATTAAAAACTTAATTTATTTTTTAAATATAATTAAACTTGTTAATGGGTTGGGCCGGACAGCGGCCCGAAATTTTTTAAAAGCCTAAGCCCAAGCCTTTATTTAATGTGTCCAAACCATAATTACTATTTATCACATTAAAGAGTATTTTTTATTAATATTATATATTTTGTAATTAAATTTAAATAAAATATATTAATTCAAAATCGTTGTTTTGAGCCGGGTCGGGCTAGTTTGATATAAAAATATTAGAACCCGAGTCCAGGCCTAATTGGGCTTAGTAGGTAGCCCGACTCTTAAACAGATCAATGTAAATAAAATATTAATTTATCAAAAAGTAAATCATATCATGAACTTTGAAAATATTGTCAATAAAGTATATTATCCATTTATCATATTTTCTTTAATTTTATTAGTTAAACTCATTAACTATTGAGATTTTATATGTGTTAATAGTAAAATTTTAAATACTTATTTGATTATTATTATTATTATTATTATTATTATTATTATTTTAAGTAATAGTAATTAGAATATGATAATAGTATAACAAAGTAATAAGATAAATTAAAAAAATATAAAAGCCGTAATGGATAATAATACATCAAAAATGAATTAAATACTAAATATTAAATATTAATACCATATATAATTGAATCAAATATTAAAAATTTAATTTATATTTCATAAATGATTAAATCTGCTCTTGGGTCGGGCCGAGCTGCAGCTCGAATTTTTTTAAAATCCTAAGCCTAGGAATAATACATCAAAAATGAATTAAATACTAAATATTAAATATTAATACCATATATAATTGAATCAAATATTAAAAAT
>JBBYHL010000020.1:12541437-12583578 GCA_038381835.1 Adansonia madagascariensis
CATTTAATTTTTCCTTACTTATTTTACAAAAGAATTTGTATTACTTTATAAATTTTATTAGTTATATTATAATTAAAATTTTTTATGTAAATATATATATATATATATATTCATTTATCGCATGAATTTAAAACTATTTATGAATTAAATCTTTGGAAATTGTTTATCTCATAAAGTACTTATAATATATTTAGTTTACTGAAATAAAATAAATTTATAATAGAATAACTATTCTACGAAAATTAAATAAAGTTGGAATGAAATAACTATAATAGTAATTTGATTCAGCGAAAAAAATATTATGAGATTCGAATTTTTGATAAAAGAGATTCGAATCTTCTAAAGTAATTTTTTATTCTATGCAAGATTGGAATGACCATTTCGTGGGTAAGACATTGAATGACTATTTTAAAATTTTACAGAATAAAACTATAATTAATTACTCCGTAAACTAAATAATCGTATTACTGTAATGCGTTAATGTCCTTTTTATTAAATCAAACGGGTGTTAAAATATTACTGGCCAAAAAAAAAAAAAAGGTACTTAAAGTCAGACATTCATATCTTAATGATTCGGGAGAAAAATCAAGTTTCATTGTTGATAAGTAGCCATGTGGGTGACAAGTGACGGTAAGAACCCTAGACAAAGACAACAAAACGTCAATTCACTAATTTACTCAGCGAGGAATGAAGTCTTTGTCGTTTATCACTGACCTCAAATTAAATTATTTTAAGATAGGAAATTCAAGCAAAGTACTACGAGCTCCACCACATTTTCTAATTAGACTAGCAATTGATGAAATTCAGGTTGGTCCACAAATGAATTTTCAAGATGAAAAATGAAACTCACTATTCTTCGTGCAAAAATGGATTGCACGTGTTTACACAGTATATATTATCTATAATAATTATATTATAATTAATTAATTAATATTTAAAATTATGTAAAACTTATTAAAGTATTATACGAAATTTGCTTTTATAAATGATTAATTTTTACATAATTTTTGAATGTTATTAAATAATTATAATACTGTAATAAAAATAATTATAGGTGAAGTGTCTCTATTTATACATTCATTTAAGTAAGATATTCACAATCTATATAGTAGAAGTTTGATTAATTGTAAGAAGTATTATTATCAATCTAGAGGTGTTCATTGGTCCAGAAAATTTTTTTTATTTCCTTGTCAAGTTCAAGTCAAATTGGTCCAAAAGTTTTATTTTTTTCACAATTCAAATTATTTTTATATTAATATTTATAATTAAATTTAAATAAAAATATTTTTTTATTTAAATAATAATGTAAGTTAATCTGAATTAAAAACCTCATATCTAAACCTAATCTAATATAAGTCAAATAGGCTTTTCAGATCATGAATGAGTCTAAATTGACTTATTAATCCTTATTTCTTAATGAAATTCTTTTGTTAATACATGATAGATCCATGCACCGCGTTGTAGGATTTGGACCTACAGAGAAACTTTGCAGACTTATTTGAATTTTTAAAGATGTACATCCCTAATCCCAACCAACAATTCTAATCGGCAACAATGATATATTTGAAATCCAAAATTTAATTTAATTGAATCATATATTTATTATTATAATATAATATTTAATAAATTTAAAATTTAAATTATATCGTTCATGACTCTTTACTTTAAATCCTAGCATTGTTTGCCAAAAAAAAAAACAATATCTTATTTGATAGTAACGTGAAATAATATCATATTAGAAATAAACTGATTGGCCTTGGTTGCTCGTGCTGCAACACTGGGCTGCTAGCTTTTAAGGAGAATCAAACGCTGTAAGGGAAAACAGGATATATGCTAGTAAAACGTAAAAAAGACGAGAAAACTAATAACTACACTACTGCATCAATGGTTCCGGACTGAATTCTACCTCCAACTTCGAGTCTTGCATCTGCGGTTTCTTGCAACTGCAGCGCAAACTCAAGCATTCCCACCACGTCACTCATATTTGGCCGTTCAACTCCCACTTCATGTAGACAGTTTTTTGCAGTGTCAGCAAATGATCTTAGACACTCAGGCGCAATTTTGCCTTGCAAGTAAGGGTCAACGATTTGCTCAATGGTTCCATTTTCTACACATTTCAGAGCCCAACCGGCGAGGCCTATTTGATCATCTTCCAAGTTTGTATCCACTGCGGGTCTAGCACACAATACTTCGAATAGCACCACCCCAAAGGAGTACACATCAGACCTTTCTGTTAATTGTAACCTTCGATAGTACTCCGGATCCATGTATCCGAAAGTACCTTTCACCATAGTTGTGCTTGGAATATTGGCCATGACAATTGGATCCATTTTCGACAATCCAAAATCTGAGACTTTAGCCACCCATTTCTCGTCCAACAAAATATTGGTAGTCTTCACATCACGATGAATAATTCTCTGAACTGCACCTGAATGAAGATAGTCTAATCCACGACCAGCTCCAATGCAGATCTGCAATCTTTGCTTCCATTGAAGAGGGATACTGCCAGTTTTATAGAGGTGATCGCGAAGGGTTCCATTTGCCATATAATCATAAACAAGAAACATCTCATTGTCATCGTTACAATAACCTATAAGAGATACAAGATTAATGTGGCCAAGCTGGGAGAGCATCTCAATCTCTGCCCAAAACTCATTTGCACCTTGTTGGGACTTTGGATTGAGCCGCTTAATTGCCACCTCGTTTTGTATACCCTGAATGTGACCCTTGTACACGTTGCCAAAGCCACCGCGTCCTATAAGAAGAGCATCATCGAAGTTGTCTGTTGCAGTGAGGATCTCAGCAAGTGAAAACTGCTTGCATCGTTTGCCATCTGAGAAAGGTGAAACTTTTCTTCTGTTTGGGAATTTCGTTCTGCACCACAGGTTTTTCCTTTGCCAGAAAATAAAGGAAAATAGAAGAAAGATTGATATCAGGCTGCCTACTGTAGCTCCGATGATGACCTTAGGAAGTGTAAAAGATTTTCTGCTCTTCTTCGAGTGCTTTTGCTGAAGCTTTGGCGAAGCACGAACCAGGACTGCTTGAGGGTTTGGTCCGGCAAGAGTACCATCTGATTTGTTCAACTTGAAAATCTCTAAACCGTTCAAGATCGCATCCACATAGTGTGCATTACTTGTGGTGTCAGGGTGTATGGCAACCCACAAATCTTGTGTGCTAGGACTGTCTGGTATCCGCACCCAGTAGTCTCTGTAAACTGGAATGCCTTTACCACCACTTGTAGCGATGACATCCATACCTGCCTCAGCTGTCTGATTATTAATGAATACTTTAAATACGCGTTCATTCACCCGTGTTATTTCTGGTTGAGTCTCGCAAAAATGAAGCCTGACGAGGTAGTAAAACCCAGAATCAACAGGGAATAGCCAGGTAAGATTGTAATTCAAGTTAATACTTGCAGTAGGACCCATTGTACGAGAGGTTTTATATACAACTTCCGGCGCAGTATAGGCCGGTGTGGCCTGGGTGTATGTGATTGTAGCGTTAGACTGAAATGAGGTAATTCCGACGGCTGCTCCCAAGATATAGTTCCAATCTCCTTGCCATATTCTGAACATTCCTGAATCATCTACACTTGAAACATCTCTTCCACCAACATTTAGCCGATAAGCGGTTTCTAGAGCAGTGGTGTTATCATCAGACACGAAAAAGTAGTTGGTTTCTAATAAGCGACCAGACCCCTGGCCGCCTTTATAGATGTTGTTAGGCATAGAAACAACTTCTAAGCCATTCACAAAGGCAAAAGAATTTGGCGACGGGGTGAAAGTGACATTTAGCATCTGGTTTTTCCTGACAGGAATGACAAATTCTTTGATAATGAAGGCTTGTGGAGGATTAATGGCAGAAATAGTAAAATAGGCACTAAAGTTGTTAAGGAGAGTGTAACCATTAGCAGTTACGGAGAAGAAGGAATTGGTCATATCAAGGCCAGGGTATTCACTTGGGTAGAAGTAGAGGCGAAGAAATTTGGGGCCTGGTGAAACGGGGAAATTGTATGTGAATCTGCCATGGAAAATACGAGCTGTCATGTAAGGGACATCAGTGACAGATGGTTCTTTGTAGGAGGCTACAGAGGTAAACGAAGCGTTTTTGAAGCTATTATTGGAATATTTGCAGCCCCCATCGCCAACCCAATTCCGGCCATCATCAGATGTAGTGTTTGATAATGCACCACAGTTCAAGAGGATGCAGTCAGTAGGAGCATAAGGAGCTGAATTTGTTAAGGAAGCTGAAGAGAAAAAAATGAGGAGAAAAACGGTAAAGATGATAAAAGATAACATTATGAATTTAGTGTTATGTTATGGGTCGAGAGCTAGAAGCCTAGAACTTATATATAGCTGAATTGTTTCAAAGTTTTTTTTTTTTTTTTACTACTTTATGCTTTAAAGATTTAAAGATCAATTAATTGCTACAATTCTGCCAATTCCAGCTAAGGATCGAACACGGTTTTTTAAGAGTGATTTTCCAATTTAGAAGATGACAAATTTAAACCAGCTAATACTGGCAATGATTGAAAAAAAACATTTAAACGAGCATGTAAGAAGTTTAATGAGTATTATTATTCAATTTAGGACATACAAAGACAAAGAAGTCGTAAAAAGATGTTATAATTAATGGTATGTCTTTATCTTCCATTATTATAACTCCTCCAACTGGCATCGTAAAGAGAGGTTGCAGTTGACTGGGGGAATAGTGAGTCATGTTTATTCCCATTAGATGTCGTTTGGCTGGCCTCGGAAAACAGCTTCTACGCCTTTTAAGTCAAGAAAAAGTAAGAGAGCAGTGAAGGTGTAATAATCTCCGGAAGAGAGTACAGTTATTGCACGGCTATGAAGCACTTACACTTCTGTCAGAGTGCCGGACATGATGCAATTCTAACATGAAATATGTGTAGGATATGTAAGAACTAATTTGAAAAAAAAAATCAAGTGGATTAAAATATTATTAAGACATAATTGGGTATATCCAAAGATAATTTTTTATTTTTTACATTTTTTATTTCAAATATGTAATTAAAACTGAGTAATTTTATTCTAACAAGTTTTTTGAAGTTCAAAATTTTAAATTAAAAAATCATTTTAAAAAATTAAAAAACTTTTTATGTCCCCTTATCAATTCGATCACTGAGTGTAATCTCATTAAAGAGATAAGTATTGGAGGATAGTTGGATAACTTCAACCTCATTGAGGAGTTAAATTTGATTGTCATATAACTTCTACCCTTTTAGAGTTTTAGATCGAATAGAGTTTCTATCAAGGCCTATATAAAGATATAACATCAATTCTTATGAGATATGAGCTATTAGAATTCCTTCGTTTTCTTTTTATTCTTCATTCGCAACATCCTTTACTAATTTAAGCATCAGAGTGTCCCCTAGAGTCTAACTCTAGGCCTCTCTCATCTTTACTGTTTTAAAAGTTTTCTCGTAGCATCTCCATTGTTACATCAACAAATGGTGCCATCTGTGGGAACGACACGCTCTCATAAATAAACAATAATGATAACTCTTTGTTAATGCAAGAAAAGTCTATGGCATCCCAAGCAGCTGAATCTATTCTTGTCACTCAAACCACTTCGACAATAAACCAAGCACCTGTAGGGTCTTTGCTTGACCTTAAAACACCATGTTCCACTGTGATAAAATGACTCCTTTTTACTGCTATAAAAACAATACCTATCCCACCCACTTTCTTATACGTTCTGCCTTATTTTCAAACACCCTTTACATCCAATGCTTTGCTTCAATCATCAAGTTACTTGCAAAGCCTCTTAACTTCTCTTGTGCCATCACCATAATAAAACTTATCGCATGTGATTCAACTGCTTGTATTCTAGGAAGCCTATCATCTCCAAACGTTAGTATTGTTGAAACAAGTATTCCAAATGTATCTATTATCAATATGCCTATGGTAGATCTAGCGAATAGCTGTGGCCAGCTTACCATTACCATAACACCTAGTGATACCTACTTTGACTCATATTGATCTCCAGAGCCATTACCTTGCCTAATTCTTGGCATTAGCAAATCAGATAGCTGTGCAACGTGCCCTCATTCAGCAACAACATCAATAAGAATTGGCAACCCAATAGGCCATTATTCAGAAACAACAACATTAGCAAATTAATCAACTTTTACAAGCATAAACCAATCACGAAAATTAGATGCCTAATCAGTCTAAAACAAAAACCATATTCTAAACACCAAGCATCACAGCTTGAGCATAAAAAACCAATAGAAAAACAGGGAAAGTCACAAAATCCAAGAGAGCTCTTACTCTACTCCCGATAGCCATCAGCATAGGAAAACAAGATAAGACAGATCACCCCACACAGGATCCCCAGTTGGCTAATTAAGTATGACCCTTCGACAAGAAATCAAAAGCTTGAAGCAACCAAATAAGGATGATTGAGATTTGTTGGAAGCTGAGCATAATCCCTTATTGTTAATTGTCCGTCAAGTATGAATTCCTAAAAGGATCAAACTTTCATCACTTATATATCATGGTAAGGTAGGCCCAACAGATCATTTGGATCACTTTTGAGCATTTAACAATCTTCATGACATCCCCAACGTTGTTCAATGTAGAATACTCCCAACAACCCTTCGTGGGCCCCGTGAACATGGTGGTATTCCTTAAAACCAAGATCTATTACAAATTCTGATCAATTGGGCAGATAATTCGTAACTCATTTTGGTAGTTGTAGGGCTGCAGTAAGAACAATGGCTAGCCTTATGTTTGTCAAACAAAACTCTAACAAAACACTTTGAAAAAGATCTTAACGATGAATAGGCCTTTCGACCTAGGATTTTATTCTATCATCAATCCAATCATCGCTCAAGTTTTTTCTTTTTCTTATCTATGAATAAATCTCTTAAAACGTATTGATTTAACCCCATAAGTGGGACATTCATTTAAGGGGTTCAACATAGACATCTGGAGTATGATTTAACAGATGCTCAACTAGTAAAATTATACTAGCTGTATAAGAAGCCATGAAAGTATGTTGATGCTGAAGATATTAAAATTACATATCATAAGTTTGAATGCCCTGATAAAGAATGACGAAGAGATCGTTTTGGGCAAAATATGAAAAGAGGAGAATAATTTCCTCCAAGAAGATAGATAACCCCCAAGACAGCGATAATGTACCTACGACGACCCAAACACAAACGAATAAGAAGCGAGATTGGGCAACGTCATACAACAGATATTAGTTTTAAGTAGCATTTAATGTTACAAGAACGCAAATTCTACACGCTACCATGAGAGATGGCTTAGTAGAATAACCACCATCTATGAAGGCGGATAAGAGCCATAGGAACCCACGAAAACATTATGAGTTCCATGATGACATTGGCTATGCGAAGAAAAATGTATTAGCCTAAAACGTGTCATTCAAGCATTGATTCAGAAAGAAGAAATAAAGCAGTTCATGAAGAAAATTAATGAGGAATCATCTCAACAGCCTGACCGACATCAGGACAAGGCAATAGGAAAATGCCCAATTATGGGCATAATTATTATGATTATCGACAACAATGAAAGCTGGGCAAGTAGTAGGTCTAAAAGGAAATCCCATCTCCGATCAGTTATGGTAGTAGATACATATTTAAAAAAGCTCAAACAAGACAGCTAAAAAATAATGTTCAGCGATAAAAATGATGAACTGCTTATCGATAGTGGAAATAACTTGATAGTTATGTCAGTTATTATGGAACACGATTGTGTAGATCGAATCCTGATTGATAATGGCAGTGTAGTAGAAATCCTTCAATGGAGCACGTTTCAGAAAATAGGATGCAATAATAGTGATTAATACCATCACTACTAATGTATAGATTTACTCATCAACCTTTACTAGTGAAAGGCTCTATCACCCTACTAGTTACCCTCGGTGACGGGGAACATACTACCATGGTCATGGTTGACTTTTTAGTGGTTGACCAACTGTCAACCTATAATGTTATCTTTAGGTGACCTACTATGAAAAAAGTAAAGTTAATTATAGACGTGTACTATCTAACAGTTAAATTCTGTATCCCGATAAGAGTAGAGCACATGAAGGTCGACCAAACAATTGCTCAGTGCTGTCATTTGATGTTTATAGAAATGACCAAAAAAGCCCAGAGTGCGACTGGCGAAGATTCAGAAGCTTTAGCAAGAAGTAGATTGTCAGTAAATACGATAACGCTAACCAAGTTGCATACTTTAACTCTCTAAAGTTTGGACATTAGGGATGATTTCCATCATCCAAAAGCTTAGGTAGCTGAGAAAACAATGATGATATCACTGTATCTGCCAGATCTTGATTTGTTCATGATAATTGGAAGTTCATTAGAACCAAAGGCCAAGAGTGACCTAACTCACTTTCTACAATGCCATATAGACATTTTTGCCTGGTTAACTGCAGATATGCTAGGGATTGACTTAAATATGTTCATGCACGCACTAAATGTTGACCCCCAAGCAAAGCCGATTAAGTAAAAAAAATTCTCCCTAGAGAGGATTCGGGCAATCAGGGAAGAAATCAACAAGTTTTTGACCACTAAATTTATAAGGGAGGTAATGTGCATAGAGTGGCTGGCTAATATTGTAATGGTAAAAAAGTCAAATGGAAAATGAAAAATGTGTGTCGACTTTACTGATCTCAACAAGGCATGTCCCAAAGATATTTTCCTTTACTAACAATAGATCGCCTTTTCGATTCTTCAATAAGACATCAGTTCTTTTTCTTCATGGACTTCTTCTCCGGATACAATCAAATAAGGATGGACCTGTGTGATGAAGCCAAAATGTCTTTTATTACGAAAAAAGGGATTTTTCATTATAACCTTATGCTTTTTGGATTTAAAAATGCGAGGGCCACTTATCAACATCTAGTGAATAAAACCTTTAAAGATTAGATTGGGTGATCCATGGAAGTCTATGTTGATGATATGCTTATAAAAAGTGTGCCGATCGAACAACACATAGCTAATCTAAAAGAAACCTTTGAGATCTTACCTAGATGCAACATGAAATTGCACTTGGCAAAGTTTATATTCAGAGTAGCAACTGAAAAAGATTTTAGGCTTCATGGTATCCTCTAAGGGAATTGAAAAAAATTCAAAGAAAATAAAAGCTATGTTGAAGATAGCCCTTAAATTGACAAAAGAAGTGTAACATTAACGGAAGAGTCATCACGCTCAACCGTTTCATTTCGAAACTAGCTGGCAAGTGTTTTACTTTTTTCAAACTACTAAGAGCGACTACCTAGTATAAATGGATGAAAAAGTGCCAAATAGCATTCGACAAATTAAAATGTTATTTATGCTCACCACCATTATTAGTGAGCCCTCAACCTAGTGAATGCTTATTTGTATACTTAGCTACATTGGATGGAACAGTAGCAGTCATCTTGGTAACAGAAAAATGAAGAACTCAGTGACTAGCCTACTATGTTACCAGGGCACTTTAAGCGAGAAAGGTCAATTAGACTAAAACTGAAAATCTTGTTTAAGCATTTGTTATAGCTACTAGAAAACTACGATAATACTTTCAAACACATCTCATCATTGTACTTGCAGATCATCTCAATTCAGCTAGAAAAATGATCCAATAAAGCATAGACCTGAGTGAATTCAGGTTAACCTACAGTTCTAGAAAGATAATCAAAGCATATGTGTTAGCAAACTTTGTCACTAAATGCTCTTTCTCACATCCCGCCGAACCTCTAAACATTGCTGAGAAAAAATCGCCACAGACGAGTGAGGGTAAAAAATTAGATAGCTAAAAGAAAGGCATGTGGAAACTTTATGTTGATGGATTGTCTAAAAAAGAAAGGTCAAAAGCTAGCATCTTCTTTGTTGATCCCTATGGCTAAGAATGGCACTACACTTTATCTTTCTAATTTACAACCTTGAATAATGCCACAGAATAAAGCGTTGATAGCAGGAACTGAGCTGGCTAAAAACCTGGGTGCCACTTACTTAGAGGCTTATACTAACTCCCAATTAATGGCAAACTAGATCAATGGAGAATATAAGGCTAAGGCCCAGACCTTAGCCAAATATCACTAAATGATCTCTGAAATCATCAAGGCTTTTGATTGCATTGCATTCAAAAAGATGCCCCATGACCAAAATAGAAGAGGTGATGTAATTTTTAAATGGAAAATGGTCTAAAGATTGATTATAAAGGAAGAATCCTTTTAGAATTCATAGATTGCTAGCCTATGATCGACATGCCTTTGAAATACACATGAAAGCTGAAAAAACCTAGATAACAGAAATAAAGACATTTCTCTAAGAGTCTGTAAAAAAAATATTTGGAAAAAAGGGCATCTAAGTACGCAATCATTGATGGTTTTTTATATATCCAATCTTTCACTTACCCTTTACTTAGGTGCCTCAACTCAGAGGTAGAATATGTATTAAAAGAAATCTATGAAGGTGTTTATGGAAATCATTAAGGTGGAAGGTCACTAGCACAAAAAGCTCTTAGGCAAGGGTTCTTTTGGCCAAATATAAGGACGGATGCCACTAACCTAGTTCGAAGGTGTGATAAGTGCCAATGATTCACCAAAACTCCATACAGCTTGCAGAGGTGTTACAGCAAATTTTCAGGCTTTGGCCATTCTGTTTATGAGGCATTGACATATTGGGCCCCTTTCCACCAATAATAGTGTAACAAAAGTTCTTAGTTGTCGGGTGTGATTACTTCATAAAATAGGTCAAAGCAGAGCTTATAGCCACAATAATTGCTCGAACCATGGAGAATTTCATCTAAAAAATCATCTGTACCTATTTGAAAGACCTAATGTTATTGTAGTAGATAATGAAAAGCAGCAATCAGCCGATGAAGTAATTGACTTTTGCAAAAAATCATATAAACTTGGTACACAGGTCAGTCACCCACAATCTAATGGACAAGTGGAAGCCATGAATAAAAATATACTTCAGTCGCTTAAGAAGAAGCTAAACAATGCAAAAAGGGCATGGGCAAAAGAGACACTCGAAATATTGTAGGCGATCAGAACCACTGAATGCTAAGCAACCAAGCCACACCTTTTAGTCTGGTTTATGGTATCAAGGTAGTTATTCTGGTAGAAATTGAAGTTCGCAGCATTCGAACAGCGATTATCGATCTAATGCTTAATGAGTCACATTTGAAAGCAAACTTTAATCTACTTGAAGAAAGTATAGAAGATGCCATAGTATGTATGGCGATCAAAGCACACTAAGTGTCTAGATATTATAATAAAAGAGTAAAGCAAAGATAGTTTTGAGTCAACGATCTGGTCCTAAGAAACTGCAAGGTGAGTCGACCAGCAAGTGAAAAAAATTGTCCCTAAATTAAGAAAAATCCTATTAAATTACAAAAGTGATAGGTTTCGGAGCCTACAGATTAATAGACATGACATGAAAGCATTTACCTAACACATGGAACGCCATCTACCTCAAAAAATATTATGTATAAATAGCTTGACACAATAAAATTTGTAAGATTTTGCAAACAAGTGTCTACTCACCATGCAATTATCTTGCAGTCTCCTAGAATCATCAAAGGCTAACATAGGCCCAAACAAAAATAAAAAACCTCACATGGTCTAAACAAAACACGTCATCTCACGATCTAAGAAAAAACAAGACCTCACATGGCTAAACAAAACATGACCTCTCACGGTCTAAGAAAAAACAAGGCTTCACATAGTCTAAACAAAACATGACCTCTCACGGTTTAAGAAAAACAAGACCTCACATGGGCTAAACAAAACATGACCTTACACGATATAAGAAAATGAGCTCAAAAATTCTGGCCATGGCAGATATTAGTTTAGCATCACATGTTGTATAAGCCCATCGTGACTCCGTTAAATCCTTTGACAACTTTTCCAACTTCGACGTTTGCTGACTCAAGCTTCACCTTTATTTCCTCGGAGTCAGCTTTTAGCTTTTTCATCTTTTCCTCAGTTTTCTTGGTACTCTCATTTGATGCATTTTTCTCCAGGGTCAACTCGTCAACCTTCATTTTGAAGTGTGCTTGCCTTAACCCTTTTCATTGCTACTTCCTTTCACATGCTCTCATGCACAGCCGAGATGTCCCATATTTACTAAGTGAAGGAAGTATGAAAGCCTATAAAGTACATGAGCCGTAATAAATACGAACAAAAAGTTATAAAAAATTGAATAACAAAATCACCTCCATTATGCAAGCTAGAGTGGATTCGACATTGACAACTGGATTCCTTGTCACCAAAAACTTCATATCTGTAGGGCAAACAACTCTACTTCCCTATTACAAGTGACCGCACCATTGCTTAATATCCCAGCGCTTAACTCAGGATTGTTCCTCTAAGGATGTAAGTCGATGCTCCTTAAAGAGGATCCTGGAGGGCAGAGTAGCCAGGGTTGTAGGACCAACAGATACCCCAGTAACGAAAGAAGCCTTTACCTGATTAGAGGTGATGATAGTGGCTTTTACAATGGAGGAGTCACCAAGAGAAATGAACTCAGCTTCAGTCGAATAGACAGATGGAGGCTTAAAAGTAACCTTCTTTAGCACAGGCAATTCGCCTTGGCTATCTCTGACCTTTCTCTTCCCTTTTCTCTTTGCTTGGGAAGCCGTTGCTCGACTAGCCTCACGAACGACTAACGCAGCATGGGTTGCAGGATCCATACCTATAGAGAAAAATGAACAATTAAAGTTAGGGAATATTAAGTTTTTAAAGAAAGATGTTGTCAATATGTACCTTCCACAGCCACGGCTACTAAGGTCTTAGTTAGTTAAGTTTGTTAGTCATGTCCCTAGTTTTCAGTATGTTTTTTGTTTCAGTGTTTTATGCTTGCCATCTATTTAAGGAAATGTTTGTTAGACGTGGGCACTTAATTGTTAACTTATAGGTGAGTGTTTTTAGCTTTGTTAGTTATAAAAAAAGTATATATAAAGTACTTTCAGTTTTGAATAAAATGTAGATGTAGAGTAGTAATAAATTTTTGTAACTTTTTACTCTTGTCTTTCTCTACAAAACTAAGTTAGAAATTACTGCAATTTTTTTTTTCATCTCCTTTCATTTTTTTGGTGCTCTATGGTTGTATAGGTCTTCTAAATTCCCAACAAGTTGATCTATTTATCCCATTCTCATCCAGATATCGCTTATGTTGTGAGCGTTGTCAGTTAGTTCATGTA
The DNA here is from genome assembly GCA_038381835.1 of Adansonia madagascariensis. Taxonomy (NCBI): domain Eukaryota; kingdom Viridiplantae; phylum Streptophyta; class Magnoliopsida; order Malvales; family Malvaceae; genus Adansonia; species Adansonia madagascariensis. Next base: position 12,554,625 of record JBBYHL010000020.1, read on the forward strand.
TAATCCCAGTGAAGATCATATGTTAGCTATATTTCGGATACTCCGTTAATAGAAATTTGCTTAAGGAAAAAGAATCTTGTTCTCTAAGAATAATCATCTTAATATTGATGGTTATACTAACGCCGATTGGTTAGGAACTATACCTGATAGAAAATCCACAGTCGAATACTTCACCTTTGTTGGTAAGGAATTCGGTCACATAAGAAGCAAGAAACAGAAGGTAGTGACATTGTCTAGTGCTGAAGGAGAGTTTAGAGGAATGGCTAAAGGATTGTGTGAACTTCTTTGGCTTAGGAGATTACTGACTGAAATTAGATTCCAGCTAACTCTGAGATGAAATTTGTTCTGTGATCACAAAACAGCAAAAGAGATTTATCATAACCTAGTTCAACATGACCGCAGCAAACTCAATGAGTTGAGCAAGCATTTTACTAAGCTGAACCTTGAAGAAAAAGTCATTAAGTTTCCCTTTGTCAAATCAGAGGATCAATTAGCCAATATGCTTACAAAGGCGTTGTCGAGCAAAATCTTTTACAACTCACTAGACAAGTTAGGCATTAAAGACGTTTATGGACCAACTTGAGGGGAAGTATTAGTGTGAGCGTTGACTTCTCATATTTATTATTATAATATTTTCTTTCCATTATCATTATTGTAATGTAGTGTAATTAGATGTAATCTGGTTAGTAAATTACTAGTCTTAGATGGTTGTTCTCTCTCGTAGATAGCTAGTGTTCCTTTTACAATATATATACATATAACTACATTGAATGAAAACACACGGAAAATTCATAAACCTCTCTTTATCTTTCTTCTACCTTTCTTCTTTAATTTTTTCAAGATAAACGTTTATTTTAAGGAAAAGGAGATCAGTTGATTATCATGAAACTGATGATTATGAATGAAATAAATAGCTCCCAAGGTTAAAGAAGATGACAGATTAAGCTAAGCCATTCACATTGTTTTTGTGCAATTCCGAGACCCAATGATTATATGCACGACAAATAAATTTCAAAAAGGAGAATCCAGCCCGTTTTGCAAATGTCTCAAACTCTTGCTTCGTCCACTCCTTTGCACCAAGAAGAATGTGAAACAAGCCAAGGTCTCGTTAAAGGATTATTTTTGTCATAATGTCCATCTTAGGTACTTCTAGTATTAGGGATTCCACACGTATTGTTGTCAAAGTAGTTAGTACCGAATTAATAATTGTACCATTTTTGTTTCAATATTAGTATATATTGATACCGTTGTATTTTTATGTATTGTTTCGAGCTTACTAAATTTTAAACATTTTTAATTTATATATATGAAAAAAATTTTCAAATATATATAAAAAAAAAAGAGATTAAATAAATTTAATATATCAAATACTCATCAATTAGATATAATATTCTCAAAAAACTTCGTCAAATATAAGAAAATCAATATTAGTTTAAGTAGTAAGGTTTAAATTTTTTAATGATCATTAAATTTTTGAGTAATTTTGACTAATATTAATTAAATTTACGGGTAATTATGTCTAATATTTATCAAATTTAAGATCAATATTAGTCTAATTTTATTTATAAGCTAATGTTATATACCGACCACTACAATTATTTTTAGTGGTATAACTGAAATAGGCTGACACTTACCTACACAGCTTGTACAGGTCAATACCAAAACTAAAACAATACCAAAAATTACCGATAATAATATAATTAAAAATTAATATATACTAATGGATATGACCTGTACTGATATGGTACCGACAACAGAGATTATTTTACTACTCTAAGTAGTATATCATAACAACTTTTCAATAACTTCAAGCATAGATCATTACACCAATCACGAAGCACCAACTAAAAAAATATGCCAGCAATGATAAATTAACCTTCATTAATAAGCAATATATATTTATATGATTGAAAATTCATATACAATATTTAGTCATCATTCTAATATACAAATTCACAAATCGAAATATTTCAACATACCAGTCTTCATGAAAATAATTTCTGCTTTTGAAATTTCTGCAACCATATCACCTGCTACATGCTCAGGCCCTAAATTGTCAAAAAGAAAACTATATTGAAGAAGGTTATCAAACTCTACCGTAGTGAGATAAAGCAAAAATAATAGATTTAGAATTACCAGGGCAATTTGGTGCATCTTTAACGGCTTGGGGTAGGTCAAAATTAAAGACCCTTATTTTGTGGGTGCTTGAAAACTATGAGTTTAAGATTTGTACCCAGTCCCCTCCTATATCTACCACTTGGCTTACACTGTCAAATCCCTTCGAAGTTTTCAAGAACAGGATTCATGACTAGAGTGGTGTAAATGGACATTGCTTTATTGAACGTACTAGACATTTCATCATCTTTTCTGAGCAACTCAAAACAGTGCATCCCAAATGCTTTTACAAATGAGAAGCCACCCTCCAATGTTACATCTTTCAAGTATTTCCTCTAATCAGTGACAAATTGATAAAAATTATCATTAGTCAGGACAATTCATATACTAATTTTCACTTCATATATGAAAGAGTATTGTCAAGAAAATATGTGTGCGGGCGCACGCGCATGTAAGTGGATTATGCTTTGATATACAGACAAAGAAAAATTACAAGGACGAAGATGACTAACCAGCATTCGACGATGAATTTTTCAAGATAGATTTGTAGCAATGGAGCAAAGGAAATTCCGTCCTCATTTTCAATAAGTATTTTCCAACGGATGCAAGGCCATATAGTCTTTGGGTGTGACCATCTTCACCAATAACATGATCGCATGTTAAAATAGAATGAGTAGCAAGAAGTCGCAAAATTCAATCAATAATAGATGGGAAATCTGGGTTATTGGTAGAAAGGTGAGAGGTAATCTCAGTAGGCAACAGCATACCACTAGGAGTATCTGCTTTGGATCTGATCTCTAACAAGCCAAGATCAATGGCAACTTTCAAAGCAAAAGGAAGTAATGAAATGAAAGCGAAGTGCATGGCTTGCAAGATGTCATCTTCTTCATGATTTGACGAAATGTTTTGTTGGTTTGGTAGTGAACCCATGGTGCTTAACCTAGCTGTAGAAAAACAAGATGAAGTTACCAAGTAATCAAAACTCTCTTACACTTAACACCGACCCCACTTTTATAGCTATCCCATTGTAGGCGGCGAAAACAAATCATCAAAAGGAGACTTGTAAACCGGTTACATTTTCAACAATGGAGGTTTATAAACATGGAGGCTACGTTGATTTCAAAAATGGAGGCTCCGTTGGCCGATATTTACTGTTTTTTAAGTCAGAAAACCAATGACATTACATTTCTGCTTGAAAACATGGTGAAGACTCCAGCGTGAACTTCTGCCAAGAGAAGCACTGTAAGAACATCGAGGACAATGAGCCAAAACTATGTTTTAGGAAAATTACAAAATGGGCTACCAATGAAAAATACTATTTACAATTGCGATAACAAAAACTTTATTGAAATAAAATGAAATGTTAAAAATTAATTAGATAAGACGTTGTCATTAGAATTATTTATAGATTAAGCTACTTATCAAGCTTGCAAGTTTGGCCAATTGAAGAATAAATTTATTAAGCTCGACTTAATATAATATTATTTCATTGAGAAATAATTTTTATTTGAATGAACTTGTAATATGTAGGTTTAGTAATTCATAAATTTGTATCATATTTGTATTATTTTTCATATCATAATCATATATATAGTGCTATAGTTTATATAAGTTTTAACACATTAACAATTCAAGTATAAAAATTTTCACAAATTTATACTTTCGTATCATGTTCATATAATTTTTTTGTCCTATCAATTTTTATATAATATTTTAGTTATTTTTCTCATGTAGTGTCCAACATGATCAACATGTTAATTTTAGGGTACAATTTTTTTTAATTTAAACCATTTTATTTTAATGGTACAACTATAAAAATATTATATCTATTTTTTAAGGTCAAGCAAGGTTCTTGTCGAACTTAGACAATATTTTAGATGATTGCTCAAGCCTAATTCAACAAAAAAAAATTAGGCTTAAAATCCTAACCTAGTCAATCAAATAGTACTAAATGTTACAATGTAGACCTAACCACAGGCTAGGCTACACCGAAAGCTTGTCCATATTTGTGTGGGCTTAGATAAAAACTTTTAAGTTGAAAAATGGAATTGAGTAAAAAATAAATCCTATTTAATTGGCTTAAACATTTAAGGTTTAAACACGATCTAGTTTGGCCTTTTTTTATTATCTAATATATTATTTAATACTTATATATTTATAATTTATATCATATAAAATAAATATATTTACAATATTATAATATAAACATAATATCCTTTAAAACTTAACAAAAGAAAAAAAATAAATCGCTAAAGATAAAATAAAAATAACATGTTTCCTTTTAAAATCTATACGGGCCTCGGCTAGCCATTTAGGCATTTACAAATGTGGTCGAATGGGTGTAAAATTTGAGGGCTATGTTTCGGATCAACTAACTTAAGCAAGTATATATGTTGTTGATGTCATTTTAAACTTGATCCAACCTAGGCTAGTATCAACAATTTGCATGCTTGCCCAAGTTTGATTCGACCTTCAATTCAAGCTCAAATTTTTTTCTAAGCTAATCCAATACAACTAAATGTTACAATCTAGACTTGTCTATAGACTACATTATACATCCAAGCTCGAAAACTCGTTTGATATTTGAAAGGGCTCCAATGAAAATATTAAGCCTAAAAAATGGGCTTGGAAAAAAAGTAAAAAGCTCATTTACGAATTTGATGTATCGTGGCTCCAAAATTGATGGTCCAAACTCGGCCTAGCCCAGCCTATTTTTAGTTATATAAATTATTGTATAAATATTTATATATTATGTAATTTATATCATATAAAAAATAAATATATTTATAATATTATAAAGTAAACATAAAAAAAATATGTTAAATTTTTCGTATTTTAAAACTTAATAAAAGAAAAATTAAATTACTAGATAAAAAAAAAAAACTATTTTTAAACCTAGATAGATTTAGAATATACGTTTGCATATATGGATGGATCTATACATAACTTAAGGCCTATTTTTTGGGGTAAACTTGAATTTGGCTTACATATGATGTTAGTATTATATTTAAACCTAGCCTAACCCTACTTATGGACACTTTTACTACAATCTTAACTTATTTAGATGACTTTTGTTTTTTTTTAAAAAAAATACATGATATTTTTTGTTTATCATGTACTGTTTTTTTTCCTTTTTTTAATTAAAATTTAAAACATTCATAATTTAAAATATTTTTTGTGTTTAGATATTATATATATATTATTTTCTTAACACATGCTTATAGGTGTTGGGTATCCATACTAATTCATGGGTGTATAATATGAAAAATAATAAATTAATACGTAGGTTATCGTACCTAAATACATGGTGTATAATTACAATACACGAATGATATCTATTGTGTCCATTAGAAGAGGAAAAAATTGGTTGGTGCATGAAGTCGGATTAGATTAGGCCTGGGCTTGGATTTGGGTTTAATTTTAAAAGTTTGAGTAAGCTTGATTTTTCTGAAATCCAACTTGTTGTATAATTTTTTGCCCAACCTGAAAACCAATCATCATATGTTTAAGACATGCCTGTCATGCCGATGTGTCTATTCATTTTTTAATAGTTTTTATTTGATTTTGAAATTGTTTAAGAATCATTTTTAACATGTTTGAAGAATTTCTTTGTCCGAAATTCCTTCATTCTTTAGTGTTATACCATTTTTCATCTTCGTGTGAGAGAATTCTTTGCATCTTTTTGTTTATTGTGTCTGTATTGATAGTGCTTTCAATCTGCGAGATGATTGAGGAGGCTTGGGAGATGAATTGCGCGAAATTGTTAAATACCCGAGAGGCAGGTAATAATCATCTTAAGGTTGGTCAGAGGTTTTTCAACCTCGGCTCAATTGACTATTTCACTTTGGTGTTCGTAATTAGTAATACGATTTCATTCTCATATTTCTTATTCTACGATTTTAATAGTATTAATTTCTTTTATTTTTCCCAACAATAGGTACTAATTAAGGATTATCTTCTTATATTTTTAAGAATTTTTTATTTTACATTACTTTTATTGAATTTAAAAAATTATTTTACATATGTTATTATATTTATTATTTTAATTAATTTTATAAAAAAGCATATTTAAAAATATTAAAATATTAATATTTAGCTAATTTTATATTTTAAATAATACTTTTGAATGTTAAAAATATTTAATATTAATATATAAAATTTTATATTTTAAATAAAACTATTATTAAAATATTTAATAATATTACTACTGTAAAGATTATACTAGTATTTGAGTACTACTTCTCATTATTAATCATAGATCACTTTTTAAGATAACTTTGATATAATTTAAATTATTTTTTAAAAATTTAAAGTTTTACTTTTTTAATAAATGTTTTGACGTGATAAGTGTAATAAATATGTTTCAATTCCCAACCTTTTTGTAAGTTTCTCATGTTTTCACTCGGTTCCAAAGAAGAGCATCTGCGTGTCAGATAAATGGACGATTATACCAAATTGTATGAAATCTAACGGCCAGAAATTAAAATATACACCTTATTTACACTGAAAATATTCTCACGGTATTTATCACCGTAAACTTTCAACTTCTTCATTCTGAATTTTCAAATAGTATAATTTGACGGCCTGGTCGTACCCTGTGGAGTCATAAATTTGTTGAATATAGCAGCTGCGAAATGGAGGTCAAGTAATTAACATTGTTTCTTTATATGGATAGTACTTCCATGCACCCTCTGGATTGCCACAGGGGTGTTTGGATCGTTTTGCTTTTGTTATCGATATAATAAATATTATTATAAAATATGTTAATAATTATAATTATTGATTAAATATTTTATAATTATAAATTTTTTAATAATTTAAAAGTAATTTATAATTTTTTATTTATAAAATATAAAATAATAGTAAAATAAAAATTAATTACTTGTTTGAGTTTAAAGAATTAATCAAAATTAATTTTTTTATTTTAATCTATTAAAGATTGAATTTTTTTTAATTTTGTAATAAATTAAAAATTATAGTAAATATATGATTGTGTTTGATAGACACGTGCCAAATAATAATAATAATAATAATAATAAGAAAATTGACATGAAATTTTTTTGCATCTGGCACTCTAAATATGCTAGATAACACTGAAAAAATGTTAATAAAAAATAAAAGACAAATTTCAACCACTCTTTTCCTCTTCCAGGCAGCCATTCCCTACCCTCTTTGAGATTTTTGAATCTCATTGATCCGAAACCCCCTGCAACCCATGTTGACAATGGCAGCACACTGTACAATTAGTCTTATTGTTAGAAGAAAACAGAAGAAAAAAAGAATTAAAATTTTAAGGATTGATGGAAAGACAACAAGAAATTCCTATGAAGAAATACCACACTAACAAATTTTAAGGATTTGCTTGCTAATAAAAAAATAAATAAAGCCAATAAAATCACTAATTTTAATGCTAATTCAAAAGCTCTTATTTGAATCTAAAACCCAAAACCAATTCTCATTGGCATTAAAAGAAAAAAAAAAAAAAAAAAACCTTAAAACGTGCCCATTTTCTTTTTTGTTTTGTTGTTTTTTTATTTTACACCCAATTTTTTTTCTAATTAAAACTGAAATCCATTCTCCTATTCACTTAAAGCCCAACATCAAATTCCAGTAATACCCGATGGCAAAATCAACAAATACAAACAACTATAAGCAAAATATTTGAAACTGACAGAGAGAGGAAGACAAGATTAACTAAAATTTTTGGATTGCCCAATAAATTCTGAAAACCTTGAACACGCAGTTGAATAATAAATTCTTGAAAAATTCTGAGAGATTTAAATTACTTCAAGGGTTGAGAGAGACAAAAGTTATGAGAGAGTAGAAGAGATCAAAAAGCAAAATTGATTCAGATTCAGGCTGGAGAAAGAAAGCTAAGATTTATGCTTTTGTTGAAAAAGAATTCTAATTGAATAATTTTATGTTTTGTTGAAAATTGAAAGCGAGTTTCGTGAAGGGGCGAATTTTTTAGATTAATTTTGTATTTTCATATCAAAATAGAGAGATACGATTTCGGGATTTTTTTTTTTCTGATTTTCATTTTTCTATTTAGTGTTTTCTATTAATAAAATTTTTAAATTTGTAAATTATTTTATTAATTAAGTAATCATCTCTCTTGCCAAATATATAAAAATAAAAGTCTTATACTTTTTAAAAATACATGGACTATTTTAGCACGTCTCGATCAAACAGGATTTATAAACCCCTGTTGTCATAAGTTAGAAATGTTGAATCTTTAACAATCTTAAAGAAAATGTTCCATCTTAATCCACTCAGGTATTAATAAATTTGATCTTAAATTAAAGATTTAATCTAAAATAAATAACTGAAGGTCGTGAATTTGTTTGTTATGAAGTTAATCATTTAAATTACAATTTTAATAAACACCTTGTTTGTTGATAGATATTTTTATGTATATATATTTCTGCTATTTTTTTATTTATTTTTATGTTTATTTATGTTAATTTATTCATTATCTATTATGTATTTATGCTTGACAAAAATTATGATATAGGTTTGTACATTGGAATTCATGAAAGTATATGATGAAAAAAAAAAACTATTTTCTTGGTGCAATGCACGTTGGTTGAAGCTGGTTGTGGTTCTTGAATAATTTTTTATATTTGATTTTGTGATATTTTGTATTATTTTATTATATTTTATACTTGTAAGGGTCTAACAATAATTTCAAATTTTGAAGGCCTTGGAAAGGTGATTCCAAGCTTGGCCGGTTTTGATATTGAAGATTTTATAGTGTTCTTTTATTTTTTGGCTATTTTATAAATATAAAAATAAATCTAAAAAAATTACAAAATTTTTTCTAGGCCATATGTGTTTGGCAGAATATGTCTTGTGACTTTTAGAGGTGTTTTCATGCTTATTCTAATATGTATATATGTTTCGTGCATTTTTATTATTTTGGGGTCATTTTCTAATTTTAGAAAGAGAATTATTAGCAAAATTACAAAAATTTTGTTCCAAGGCTATAAGTGCTTGGCCAAACTGATTATGTAATTTTTTGTTGTGATATTTTTGTTAATTTGGATATGTTTGATGTGTAATTTTGTGTTTTAATTATGTAGGGATCGATTGCAAATTTAGAAAAGTAATGGGATCATTAGGAAAATCTAGCGTTTTAGGTCAAAATGGTCATTTTTTAACATTACATTTCCTCATTTAGGATATTTTAATTATTTTTAGTATTATTTCAGTTCTTTGGTTAAAAATTTCGTGCTCTTCCGATTCTTTAGTAGGGTAGAAAATGAAATTTTGAAAAAGTTTAAGGGTTTAATTAGAATTTTTGCATTTTAAGTCACTTTTAATATCCAAATTATTCATTTAGGGTAAAAATCTCATTTCCTATCATTTTCAGGCCCTTTAGGTTTATTGAGATACCTTAGCGTCGAAGGTACACCTTAGGGGGCATTTTAATAAATTATCTTAGAATTGAGTCCTTCATGATCATTGATATACTTCTATATCGAAGGTGCGTAATAGGGATAGGTTCATCTTTTTATAGTAATACTTAATCCTTTAGGCTTACCCGAATACTTATATGTCTAAGGTAGAATTCACGAACATTTTAGTAATTTTTTCTAGAACCAATCCTAGGTAGTCACAAGGATGTTTTTATGCCAAAAGTGTACATTTATGATAAGTTCACTTTTTTATGATCCTTTTTGTGTCCTTTAGGGTACTAGAATATTTTCACATCGAAGGTATAACCTAGAGGCATTTTAGTTAATTTTATTAGAGCCAAGTCCTAGGTAGTCATCAGGATAGTTTGATGCCAAAGGTGGGCATTTACGATAGGCTCATAATTTTTATAATGATATCATGTTCTTTAAGGTACCAAAATACTTTCATGTCAAAGGTACACCTTAAGGCAGTTTAGTAATTTATCACAAAACTAAGTCGTTTAAAGTCACTGGGATACTCTCATGATACTCTAATGATGAAAGTACACTTTAAGGGACATATTGGTAATTTTGACTTGATTTGGGTCTTTTAAGTTGAGTTTAGTACCTTTCATCTAACTCAAGCTTAGGCCATTTTTTTATTCTATGTAAACCGAAATTTTTTAAAAATGAAGGCAATGTCTCTATGTTAAAGTAATACGTGAATTTCTCCCAGAATAAGAGAAGGGTTCTATGGATTATTTTATTGACGAGATATCTTTTTCAAAGTGAAAATCGAGACTTATATAAATTTTGAAAAAATAAAACTTTGGTATTCCTTCGGCCCTTTCCTAGTGTGCAAAAGATATTGTGATTTTTTAAAACTTTTTGCGTTCCTCTGAGAATGATAAAAAGAAAAACTTTCGTGTTCAACTAGTCCTTCGGTGTGGTAGGTAAGAGATTTTGACTTTCACAAATTTCAAAAATCTGATTTTCCCGACACAGAATTATACATTGGTTTCATAAAATATTGTGTTAGGAATTACAATTAAAAGCCATATATTGAAACCAGATTAAAAATCAAAATTTAAGTTAACACGGGATTAATAAGGTGATGATTATTGGGTGTCATGAGAGGGATCGATCTTTTCTCGTGATTGTAATTGACTTCCAAATCCTTTCATATGATCTTTCGTATTATCGCAGACCTCGAAGCTTGTTTTTAAGGGTTTTGTAACCCTTAAAATATGAGCTCTGATAGGTGATTAATTTCACCTAACTTAAATAGATTGGTGGTAAATAGTCATTTTATAATGACTATTTAGGGTTAAATTGAGTGAGTGATTCATCTCGACTTTTCAGTCCCCATACACCAAAAAAATAATAATGATTGGCCCCAACAATAAAAATTAATGATATATATATATATATGGGAACCATGGTACACCTACCTTTTAAGTCGAACTGGTTAGGATTCACATCTGAGCCATGCTGTGACACTTATATCATGGTTTTCCAAGAAACAAAATAATGTTACTTTATCCACAATCGAAGCAGAGTACATATCTAAGGGAACTTGTTATGCCCAAATCTTGTGGATAAAACAACAAATGGAAGACTGTGGAAATACCATGGATCATATCCCTATTAAATATGACAATACGAGTGCCATTTGTCTCACCAAAAATCCAATTCAACGCTTTAGAACCAAGCACATTGAGATAAAATACACTTTGCTAGAGATCATGTTCAAAAAGGTAACATTGTGCTTGAATTTGTTAATACCTTGCATCAACTAGCTGATATTTTCACTAAACCACTTGATAAGGATAGATTTCGCACCATTAGAGTGAACTTGGTTTAATGAATGCACCTTGATTTTTTTTTATATTTATTTTCAGTAATGTGAGCAAGTTTGTTAAACCTTGATATATCTCATGAACTTGTTCTAATGATGTTAGAAATGTCCTTATCTTGTCTGATGTGAAAACTTTGCTTTATGCACCTATTCGGTCATGAATGCTCATAATGATCTCTTGATGCATATTTTGTTTTATATGAATTTGATTGATCTTATTTATGATATGAACATGATTGTTGAATTTAACTTGATTAATTTTTTTTTATTCATGCAAAGATATTCGGCATTGCATTTGCATTTTCCAAAATTGCATATTCTAATTCAATATAAAATTTTAAACTTAAAAATGAGTTTTTGATTCATAATGTATCATGAAAAAAATCAAGTTTAATGAATTTTTTCTCTTTACTAATTATTTCGTGCATAATGTTTTGATTCCATATGTTTTGACATGAAAATTTGCAAATTTTTGAAAATATTTTGGATCACCTAGATATATCCATGCATTATTCAAAGTATCGATACATTGTATCAAAACATTTGATAATGTTTTAATACATGCTCAACTATTATGGTCCTTTCATGTGCGCACCCATCTCCTCTCATCAAGTTTCAAACTCTTTCAAAACCATTTTCACCTTCTCAAACACCATTTTCACCAAATCTTTTTGAAATCCTTAATTTTACTCACCACTTTTAACTCAAATCCATTCTTCTATCTTCAAACCCTAACCATTTTTTCTCAAAACTTTGAATTTCTTCCAAAATCATCATGTTTTTATGTAGTTTTTTTCCTTCCCCACTTTTTCCCTTGAGTCTATTGAGTTGGAATTCGAATCCTTCCCTAATTCACTCACAACCATCCTTTAAAACCCCTATCCACTAATTGTTTGACAAAATGCCTCAACCAACCTTCTCCCTAGTCCCTGCCAAGCCAGCCTACACACGTTATCCCATCATCTGCTCCTCTACTACCAAATCAACTCTTAAAAGCTCCATTAAATCCCATCAAAAACACTTCCTCTTAGTCTGTACCATTACAAACAATTCACAAACATCTGTACAATTTCTCAATCACCTTTACTTGTCTGAGCCAACCTCCATTCTCTACTTACCACCAACTGCTCGATGAAATTCCTTAGCCATCTTTCTTCCCAATGCCTCCTAAACTCAAAGCCATTACTCAAAAATGTCCATCACCCACCCACCAATAATCCTTCTTTGATACATGCTTTCGTAGTTCCAAAACTCCAGAGCCCTATAGCACTGCTTATCTCACTTGTCTATCTGTAAATGTCATGTCATTGATTTTTTTTCCTTTGGTCTTTCAACTTAATTTACCTTCCCACCCTAATTTATTTAGGGTGAATCTAGATTCTATCACTCAAATGCCGATTTGTGAAAATCTTATTCATGAATTCTTAAGTAATGCTTCATTCAGCACGATGAAGATCAAAATATAACCATCACATACTGGTTAGGAATTGATCGTCATCCATGTTACTATTATCGATGTGTTCAATTTTCCAAACAAGAGTGTCACCATCAAGGGTCCAACTCCTGCCGAACTAATGCCAGTGTCAACAAAGTCACCCTCATTCTTTCTCACAACTGATATCTTCACCTCATGATTACTTATGTCATTAGCCCATTCGGCACTCAATATGACAAGATCACCGACTCTGACTATTGGTGGCTTCATATGATTTGGACTGGTCAATGTCCAAACCTTGCTCATTTTGTTTTTCTTGACATCATTTAAAATGTCTAAGGTTTGAACACAATTCTCCACGGCATGCACTTAAGCCATTATTTTGAGGCTTAAGGTATTAAGCTTTCATGTGATCCCGATATTCTGACTACGCAACATCACTACCTCAAATCCAAATCCATGGCTAAGATTGGCTATGAGATTGTCAATGGCTTCTTAGTTTCTAAGAAGTAAATTAGATCACAACCATTAAAAGCATAACCCGATGACATGAAGGATGATGCTATAGAGCATGATACGACCTTTCCACCATTAGTTGCCGTATCATTTTCATCCATTGCCATGGACACCAGCACATGTTTGATACACTTATGGGCTAGGTTGATACTCTTATTGGCCAGATTGATGCATGGAAGTGGTGCTTCAATCAATGTCTCAATTCTATCGATACTGGACTTTTGGATCTCGAGCATAGTCACTAGGTGTTAACAAAATAGTTTTATATCTTTTTCATTACCTTTCCTCATGTTTCTTCACCTACTTTTCCACCCATTAAGGATCTTTCGGTTGATGATGCTTAGTCATATTAGACTCGTTAAAGGATCACTAATAAGTTTTTAAGACTTTATTTTTCATGTTATTCAAAATCTTTACATTTAATTGTAAATATTTTGATAATTTTGTTGGACATATTTAGCACCTTATTCTCCATGAATTATCTTTGATTGTGCATATTATGATTGAATCCTCTCTATTGCTTTAAATTGCTCTTTTTTGTGTTTTGCTATAACAAAAAGGGGGAGAAATGCTGTAAATTTGCCAAATATGTTTCTTGCATCTATTGATATGATGATGATATTATAATGAACTTGATAAATGTTGAATATGATGATAATATTGTTGTGAACTTAAAAAATGTTGAATGTTGCCATCTTTTTCTTAAACACAATATGAATGTTGTTGGATCCACATAACATGTTGATTGAACAAATAATTGAACAATTTTACATGCTTACATGTTACAGCTTAATTTGTAAAAACTGTGGACAATTTTGTGGACTTTGAATGTTGTAGCTTTAAAATTTTCAAAAAGGCTTTATTTTCTCAATTTAAAATTTTTAAAAATAATGTTTTTATTAAGAATAAGTTTTACATTGAAAATCTCTGAATATTTTAAGGGAATTTTTGACAAACCAAATTTATCTTAAGTTTTGTTATATCCAAAAAAGGGAGATTGCTAGCTTTATTAGCTTTGAGTTAATCTTGGTTTTGATATAACAATAACTTAAGCTAAATTAAGTTAAATTCCATTATTTGTAACTTAGTATTTTTCCTTGAATTAAATTGCAAACATTTTGGAAAATACTAAATTAATTTTCTTACCTCCGATTTTCTCCAAAATAATGTTTGAAATTAATATTTATACTTAGAATAATTTTAAGATAAGTTTAATTGATTTTCAAGCCAAGAAAAACTTTTTTACAAGCTTTTTCCATGAATGTATTATTACAATGAATGAATGTAACAATTACATCTATTGGTAGTTGCTAAAGAAATCCTGAAACCCTTATTTGTATCGATATAAGTCATGATGTATCAATACATCTCAAAATGTATCAATATACTAGGCTATAACGGCTAGCTTTTTGAGCAATGTATCAATATTTTATTTCATGTATTGATACAATGCCATAGGAAAGAACGAAAACAAGCATTTATGAAGGTTACAATGGCTTTCGACTTACATAATTAGTTCCCAACATCCATAATTCAGTTTCAATCTATAAATAGAGGATTCCAATATCAGAAAAAGTCAAAGATACCTAGTTTAATTAAGTGTTAAACATTAAAAGCTCAAAATCTTCAAGTTCTTCATTTTTTTACGCAATTATTGTTATTCTAAGTTCATTTTGTATCTCGTCCATTTTGTACTCAAATTCTAGCAAACACCCACACACTAAAGGTTCCAATTACTTGCAAATACTTCATTCATATCAGAAAGGGTTATTGGAAGATTGAGTGAAAACGTTTAAGAATTTGAGGTATAATTCTTCAGAGGATTGAAAAGTTCTATTTAAGCCTAAAAAGATAGAATTGTAAGGTTATACTTTAGCCTCAAAGGTAATAATTTCATTAGAGAATTATGGTAATCACCTTAGCAAAGAAGTGCCAAGAAGAGAAGATGTAGGCTTTGAGTTTAAGGATCGAACCTTTATTTATTGATTGATTATTTTTCTTACCCCTAACTCTTTTTTACTTTCATTTTATTTTAAATTCTCGTAAGAAATCAATTTGTGATCAAACTTTTAAAATAACCAATTTATCCCTTTTTGGTTTAGTAATTACTTTGAGCTAATAAAGCCGAACTTCCCTATGGATTTGTTAGGTAGAGTTTTACATGTGGTAAATACAATTGAATTAAATCTAAAATTTAATCAACCATATGACTAGAGATTACCTAACTCAAAGATATTATAATCTTGAGTTTTGCAGATTTGAAAGATTACCAAATCTGAATTAGTGGGCTTTTTGAGAAGCAATTCAAAATCATAAGTAGCACAACTATCTTGTCTCTAACGGTAATCCCCACAGGCAGCAGTTGAAACCTTCTTTGGCTTGATGGTTCTCCAATGCTAGCCAAATAGCTTCTAAAGCCAAAATCGAAAGATAATTTGTAACAGGTTTGAATTTATGAAGATCCGAGAACAATTCCCTACCTTTGGTGCAAAAAAAGGAAAAATAACTTCTCAAGGAGATGGTTGTTTTGCCCAGATGCAAGAAACTGAATTCGAAAATCACATTTTTGATTTTAATCAATTCCAATAAGATAGAAGATTGATTTTCTACTTTTAATAGAATTAAGAATGATTCTTGACTTAATGTTATATTTATAGGCCTTTTGGACTAGGTTTAGATGTTTAATGAGTGAACTGGATCCGTTAGAAATAAACCCTACAGGTGGCACCACTTTTGGTGTTACTTGGAGCCCAATTAAAACTATTTTTAGTTAGCTTATCCAAGATTAGGCCTTAGTAGTAACATGCAGCCTAATAGCACACTAAGGAAGGCTACACCAGGTGCTAACCCTATTAGCAAGCCCAACTTAGAGTAGTTCACAACTAAAGTCCCTTGTTCTTCTAATTTAGGGCTTTTGGTCCAAACCCGTAATTCACATGTTAGATAATTTAATCCATAATCAAATTTCTAACCTAAGCAAAACAATTGTTACTTCATGTGAATAATATTAAATAATTAATTAAATAATTATCAAATAATATATAATTTTTAAATACAAATATTTGGCGTATTTAATATTTTCCTTAAAACCATGTCCATACTTAGACATTTTTCTTGATAAGATTTTCTTATAATGCTAAGACATCTCTAATTAGATTCAATGAATCTAAATTATGTCTTAAACCTCTTAATTAAACTTACTCAATTAAGTTATCCTCAATTTATCTTTTATTCAATTATGTTAACTTAATTAAATACCATATTTAATTCAATAATTATGTCTTATTGTGTGTGACCCATTAGGTTTCCAACATGTTGGCAATGAACATAACTAATACTGTTAATCATGTTCATAGATCAAGAATGAGATTTACCATCATGACTACCCAATTGTTGATAAAATGAAATATGACTTCTTTAGAAACTTTCATTGACCAGCCTATCAGTGCACTATGGTTCTTTCACTATATATCCTAGATTGAGGATGAGCATGGTGCAGTGTCTACTCAAGCCTCTTTCCATCTTAGACCTTGCAATGTAAGGTTAATTGTCATGAATCTATGAAAAACTATTTCTCATAATTCATTATGCTTTGGCCATAGACTTTAATCCAATTAATCATAGTCAAGACCATTCAAGATATGTCTTCAATATCACTCGAGTGGTGAATCCTCTTTAAATCACTCATTCATCTTCAGTATGTTTCATATCATACTGAAAACCATTTTCTATTTTGGTACCTATCCATTGTGGATCCATTCGTGATGATCTCTAACTATGATACTCTACATATAAGATGACTTGGTATCATAAGTCTAAGAACTAATATACACGATTGGCACACGAGAATATCTTTTATAAACACTTGAATGACTTACAGGAAATGGAGTTCTCATTCGAGCCATGTTCAGTGAGCTTGTTTCCATAAAACAATCACCCATATGCTATCTTTAATTATCTCACATACTTCAACTTCTATGAGATTAAAGAATTGCATACATCCAATGCATAGAAGCTTAGCATGTACTAGTCTTTATGCATTGTCAATGTCCTATCTTAACAATAGGATGACTAGGAATATTTTTAGAAACACGACTTTGATGTATAAGGATCTTATCATCGTAACTTGTTACTATTTTTTGAAGGCTATTGTGTTTCAAGGACTTCATCTAATTAGTGTTTGCATCACTAACATGAAGGAAAACATATGTTACTTTAACTTAGTAACATATACTTAGTTTTTTGACTATGTATCCCATGTCCAAATCTAATTGTTTTAAGGGCATACACCAACATAATCCTTAAATCTGGACCCAAATAGCAGCTTAAGTTTATTCATTAAGTGAAGCACTAGATTGGTCTTCGCACATTAGTTATGAATAAGGCACCATTTAGTGATAGTAAGCCTTCTTATTAGATAAAATAAATATCAAGAATGCTGTTAAAATGAAAGACATAGAATTTATCATCCCTGCCCACCATGATAACTCTTCCTCTTTGTCACCATGCCTTATTGACAACACTTTGAAGATGCATAGCAAAGAGTCATCTCACATTATAAAGAAAACCAATGTGGCCATTTCCTTAGAAAAGTTTGCTAATTTCAAGTTCCTATGTATGAAAAGAGATGATGGGCTTACGCTTGGCCCTTGCTTTAACTTATGGGGGAGGTGCATGCCCAAGGAGGATGAATTATTGTCATCTTTATCCTTTAAAGTAGGACTTTCACTACTTTCAGTCCATCATCATGAACATAAGAAGGGTCCACGAAAGACTGGATTGGATATATACTAACTCTAAATAGTGGTACTAGTGACAGTCCATCTTTTGTGGCTAAGGGTTCGATTTCCTTACCATAATAAAACAAGATGAAAATTAATTGAGGTTAGGTTCTAGTTGGACTGGCTTGTAGAACTTTCCAAGAATGCTGGTTAACAAGCGGTGATGTTAGGATGAATGACAAATAATAAGGAGAAACAATGGTAAAGCTATCCAGAAGATATCGTCCCCTATAAAAAGACAAAGAGGATGATTGATTGGAAGGATTAGAGTCCTAAGAGAGGGGTTGTTAAAGACGACATGTGTAAAGAAAACAAAAGGGATTAAGAAATAATAATGAGAAGGAAAGGAAGAATAGGTGTAATTGAAAATGTCAAAATAGAGATAAGCAACCAATGAAAACCATAATACTGTTAAAGAAAAAAATAAAGAAGCGAGATGGTAAGGAGAGAGGAAAGACGTGGAGATGGGCTTTTAACCTGAAAGTAACGTTTTGACAGATAATTCTATATATGATAAACTTACTGATAATCCTAAAACACATTATAGATAAACTATGTATATGATAAAATTGTCCAACATTTATATTTTGAGTTTAAAGTTCCATCATGACATATAATAATCCAATTTAATATAAAATAGGGTAAATTATAGTAGTCACCCAAATATTGATGCATTTTTGTTTTAGTTATCAAAGTTTCAAAATTTTTAAAAAGGCCATAACTTATAAAATTATTTTACTTTGGTCACCCAATCATTAAAGAATAAAGGCAAGATGACATTGCAATGCCACATCATTGTCAGAGGCCATGTGGCATCGCAACATTATCTAACATGCCACATGGCATTGTTTATGTGGCATTTGGAATTTTTAAAGAAAAATGTTCAAAAGAATTAAAAAAATAAACTATATTTTTAATCATTTATTTTTCTGAGAATTTTTATTTTGATCACTCAATTTTAAAAATTTACAATTTGTTCACTCACAATAAATTTGTATTTTATGTAATATAATAACAATTGGGTGACTACTGGTATAGTTTACTCTATTTTGGATGTAAAGTAAAAACTTTTAAATGCTTTTTCATTGTTTATTCCACCAATATTTCTCTAAATCTAAGCCCTCTTCATCATCAACCAAACTCCCAGTTTCAGTCACCGATCCACTATGTCTTTTGCCATCCTCTATTGTCAGCAGCTGCCTACCACTGCTTGTTAGCATCTTTTTTAGGCTAATTCTTCTTTTTTGCCTTTTAAACTTTCTATCAGACTGGATTTCTTGAAAAATGTTTGGTTCTTCCTAGATTTAACAATTTAGCCTATAGTTTCTTTTAAAAACCTCCTCTTCTGCCATTCTAAGTAACCTTGTCTTCCGATATGTTTCTACTCTTCCCTTAGCCTTTCTTTTCACTAATTTGGGAGCCCTGAAACCCACTGAAAAATCACTTTTCTTCTTTTTATGGTTTTTTGTGTTTGGATGATGATGTAAATTTTTGGTCGAAAAAATAGGTTTTTTTTAAATAATAAAATTACTTTGAAATGAGAATAGCGGTTGCAACGAATCGTTATTGTTGCTATTCATCTCTACATCAAGTTTTGTGATTGCTATCTACTGTTCTTGTTGCAATTTAAATTCATAACCTTTTTTCTTTAACAACGGTGGTGACAAGTAGCGTTACCCCAAAATTATGGTCATTCTGCTGCTATCCTACTGTTGTTTGGATCACTGTTATTAATGTAAAAGTGAAAATACAAAAATAAAGAAATTTACTACAAGTTTTAATTTTTTAATTAAAAATAAAAAAATTATTTCATAAAAGTGATCAAAAGTAATATAAATTTATTATGAGTGACCAAATTATGAAATTTTCAAAATTGAGTGACTAAAATAGAAATTCTCAAATAGATAAATGATCAAAACTGTATTTTATTTTTTAAAACTTTTTATAAAAATTATTTTTCTCTAAAAATTCAGAATGCCATGTAGTATGTTAGATGATGTGGTGATGCCATGTAACTTCTGATAATGATGTGGCATCACTAAATCATCTTGCCATTATTCTTTAATAGTTGGGTGACCAAAGTAAAACGATTTCATAATGTTAGTTGCCTCTTTAAAAATTTTGAAACGTCATTGACCAAAACAAAAGTTCACCAATAGTTGGGTGACTACTGATGTAGTTTACCTTATAAAATATTACTTAATTTTCTTTGCTCAACAAAGTTTTACTTGTTTTCGTGATCGTTATGTCTACAAACTTTATAAAAATACTTAATTGCAAAAAAGAAAAAAGAAAAAGAAAAAATGATCCTTTCTTTTTTTATTTGTTTTTAAAAGAATTAAAGTCTTTGATTTAAACTCATGCAACTAACTAGATATATAAATAAAAATAAATAAAAATAACTAAATTCATATTTTATAATCCAAATCTTAGGTTAAAAAATAAATTGATAATAATTAGTTAATATTTAAATTTATAAGAGAATGATCAATTAAGAAAAATTTACTTTAATAATCAAAAACTTCAATTTTAATAAGGAAATAAATAAAACAATAGATAATATTTTAGTTTAATAATAAAATTTTTAACTAAGGATATAATAATTAGTTTAATTTAATAAATAATCAAAGGTATAGATATCATTGTAGAGTAATTAGCTTGCCTTTTTTCTATTCATTGTACTCTTAAATTCGTGGCACAAGTTTATTTCACGAGCCTAGACTTTAGTAAGCAAACCGTGTAGCCTAAAGCTTGACAATCACTTTTTTGTATAATTAAGTTAGCCTAAAATCTCTCAAAAGAGGGAATTTGAAATTCCCTAAGGCATTGGAGCTAAAAAGCTTACTAAGGTTAAGCAGAAAAATAGAACATGAAGAGAATTGAGAGGAATGCTCAATGAATTACCCAAGTGTTTAATGATACAAATGAGGGCTGAGAGGCCTCTTTTTTTGTAGTTAAACTTTTCATGCATCAATGGCTTAGATTAAGTATAATGGATGGATAAGATTACACTTATTTACTAATATCTAGAATCCTAGATGAGTTTAAGCGCTGTCAACTTTATCTCTATAGAATCCTAAGTAAGCTGAAGTAGTTATGTTTGACTGAATTTTTAAGCTTTTAGAAACTCTAAGTAGATTTAGCCTTTTATAATTCTCCAAGTATTATGCCTATTTTAGTAGGCCAAGTTGCTCCATGTAACTTGTGTCATTAGGCAAGGGTTGATTAGTGCAGCTCATGAGATTCTCCCTTACCATGTCCTCATTGCGTTCTTCGAATAAAACTACTCAATCTTACCCTAGAACTGCCACAATGCTTTGGCTGGTTCCCAACTTGCCTTTTTATCAGGTAGTTTTTTTTACTAGACAAAGTACTTATGCTTTAGCCTATGACTCTTTCGTCGTACCACTTGATCTGCAAGAATACATTGTACATCTCTATCATAAGAGGTTTTCACTTTTATTAGTGTGCGCTATGGCTTGCCTCAGTTTGGATCCTTTTGATCCTTATAAAATGGCTTGAGCATGCTAACATAGCAAAACAAGGTGAACCTTGAGTTTTGCTGACAACGCAAGTTTGTAGGCTAATTTGCCTACTCATTTCAAAACTTTAAAAGGACCTTCATATCTTTGCACAAGCCTGTTGCGCATGCCTAGGTTGCATAACACCAACTTCAAGGACTACATCTCTAACCTAAAACTGCAGCACATCTCTATGTTTTTGATCTGCGCTCTTCATCATATATTTACCTGCCTTGTGTAGCCTTGGCTAAGTCAACCTATGTTAAGAATGCCCTAAGGATGAAAGGCATTATGATGTATTTCTTTAGTTTTAAACTAATTATTTATAGATATTCAAGTTTGCATTATATCATTGCTTTTATGTCTTCATTTGATTTACATATTAAAGTAAATGTATGCAATATCACTTATTAACTACTTGTGTTTATACCATTAAATGTTGCATACAATGGACTTTATATACTAGAAGACAACATTCTAAGGTAAGCAATATAAATTCATAATCCATTGTCTATGGGTTTGATATGAGCAATTAACTAATGCTAAAACTATTATGTTGTCTAAATCCAATTGGGGAGGTGCCTTGTGTTGGCCATCTGAAGTGGGCTAACTCCTAAGTAAGAACATAGGTATATTGCTTAGAGGTGGTGATATAGTGGACTAGACCAAAGTGTAATTAATCTATTAACAAGTTCGTTTACTTGGATTAAATCACTTTTAATGTTCACTATGTAATTACCTAAATCCTGTATAAGTAATTGACTCCATGTGTATAACTTGTATGCTTGGTCATTCCAAAGGCTAAAATGTCTTGAAGTAATAAGCTACTAGACCAGTTCATTGGATATATAACTTATACTTAATGTGAGCTTTACTTATATATATGGAATCATAGCTCCTATAAGGAGCAAAGGTTATCCTCTTAAAAGGCATTATACGAAACAGTTAAAATGTACAAGGCTTCGGTCATTTGTTTATCAAATGATAAATTGTTCACATGTGACGAATAATCATTTTCACATAGAGAGTATAACAGAACTTTAAGATAAAGTGATCAAGTAAGTAAAACAGACTTTAACCTTAAGTTTAACACGAATATCATATGAGAGTATTACACAGATGACAAGGTCATTGGACTAAAAAGTATTTACAAAGCTTACGTAATATGACATATAATTGGAAGTACAGTTTTAGGTCCTTAATGGTATGACTCTGAGGTTAATAATTATATGATTATTTATTCGGCATAGAATAATTAATACATGATTGTTATAGCCTAATTATATATATCCAATTGGTCCCTCCACTAACTCAAAATAATTCCTTAAAGGATGGTTATTGATCAAAATATCTGAGGTTAAATGATTCTTAGTATGGTGAAGTGGTGCATTGGATACACTCCTTTTATGGATGTAGGCACTTACTTCAGTAAACAATGAAAAATACTTTTTGGTATTATTTATTTAAAATATATATTTAATTTGATTAAATATTTATTTAAGACAAAAAATTAGTAATTTAAATTAATTATATCTTTTAATAAATATTGTAATTAATTTAAATTAAATAGATATGAAAAAATTAATTATTTATATAATTAATTTAATATCTTTAAAGTCTTGTTTAAATATTTATTTATGACTTAAATATGAATAATATTCTAAATAAATTAAGAAAAATTATTTTATTTATTTATTTTTAATTTATGATTAAATTAATTATTTTATTATAATTAATTTTATTTTGATAAGAATTACATAATTGTTCTATTCGAATAAAATTATCATGATTTTATTTCAAATTAGTATTAAAGTTATAAAAAATTATTGGGTTAAATAAAATTAATGGTTTAATCAAAATTAAATTAAATATTCAGATTAAACAGCTTAAACGCTTTTAAATATATTGGGCCAAGATAATGTATGGATACATTAAGGCTTGGTCAAATTTGAGGCTTATACCTATACTTGAATTAGTGCCTCATTAAGGTTCTAAGGAGGTGATAAAATAATAGTTTAATTAAATTAAAAATAAGGCCATCTTGTTACCTTATATAAATAAAAGGCAACAACCTAAGGTTTAGGATAGACCATTATGCCACCCCTAGGGTTTTCTATCACAACATCTCGTGATTCTATACCTATTGGCACAAGGTGATCTCGAAGAAGAATCAAGCCATACGAATCTGGAGTTAATCGAGACAAAGAGTGCCTGCACACTCAATTATCCAAGAATTGGAGAATAGTGAAAAAGGCTAGTTGGTTGAAGCTTTCACATAGATTTACTTTCTTGGATGGCATTTGTAGATCTATAACTCAAGTACTTGATTATGGCATTTTATTGTATATGACAACACGGTCTTGTATGATTTGTTTTAAAAATTTTAAAATTTTGCTGCATAATCTGTTTTGTTGTTCTAACAGTTTGCTCCAGCCACTTCTTTGCAAACTTGTATATTGCTAGATTCGATCTGTTGCAACCAGTTGCAATAGCATTAAGTTTGAAAGGTTACTGCCCTGTCACTATCTCGAATGGACTTTGGTTTATGGCCTTACTTCACTGCAAGTTATATGAAAACTAGGCCACATCCAGCAAATTTAGCTTATTGCGCTATATGGTACTCACATCATTCCTAGATATACCATTAATGAGGCAATCATTCTCTTGGTCATTTATTTAAGGATGCACACTGGAGGAAAAGTTCATGTCTGACCCCAATATATTGAACAACTCTATTTAGAATTATCTTGTAAATCACCCATCCTGATCACTAACAATGGTTATGATACTGCTCAGTACTTCACAATGTCTTTTAAGAACAATTATGCTACTTACTTTATTGGGCACTCCTTGGTTGTTGGAATGAAAGTCCCATACTTGAAAATTCTATCTACCACTACCGTAATGCTTCAAAACACATCTATCTTGTGCAATTTAACTATCAAATCCATAGGAACACTCTTATATGGCCACTTCAGTATGGATAATGTTTGCAATAGTCTAGCTGGTGTCTTCAGCTCAACCTTAGCTTGTTGGCACACGAAATAAGTTTTCACATAAGCCTCAACATTATTGTCTCTCTATGACCAATATTAATGGTCTTCCAAGAGTGCTAAAGTATGATGTATACCTTGATGGCTGGCCTATCTTGAATCATGGCACTTCTACATGATCTCCTTGCTCAACTTCGCATACTGAGGCATATAAAAGCAACATCTTTTGGTGTAAAGCAAATCTCTCTTAACCAATTGTCTATTCTTTCCTTCTTTGGCATTCAGCATCAAGGTTTTGGCTGTGAGATTTTTGCGTAACCCTTCCTTGATGCATTCAAGCAATGAACCTTTAAGGCGACTAATTATTGCAAGATCTACCTTTCAGTTTAACGCATCAGTGATTGCATTAGCTTTCCTTGGCTTGCACTCCATGTTAGAATTAAACTTTGCTAGGAAAACTTGCCAATGTGCTTGTTTAGGTGATAACTTTTTTTGGGTTAAAAATAACTATTTACAATATTATCAAAATGAACATAAACCCTAAAAAGTAATGTCTTTTTCTACATAAGCAATGCACCACTACAATCATCTCCTTTTCTTGGATCATATATCACCTCTTAGTGAGCTTAACTCTTGAATGCCATGAAATGTCTATCTTCCATTAGCACTCCTCCAATTGCAAAGTTTGATGAATTTGTATAAACCTTATACGATTTAGTATGATCATGCAAGGCAAGTACATGTTCTTCCATCATGGCATGCATCAACTGATCAAAGGTGTGTTAGCACTAAAGGCTCTAATTCCACACTTTCTTTTTCTTAAGTAAGTCTTTTAATGGCATAGTGATGTTGGAGTAGCCATTAACAAAGTGCATAGTAGTTTGCAACCCAAAAATGATCGTAACTCCATTACCTTGGTTAGTGGCTCCTAATCATAAATGGCCTTAATCTTGATGCCATCCATCCACATCTTGCCACCTCCCATAATGTGGCATAGGAATGACACCTTGCATTGGAAAATGGGCATTGCTCCTGTTTCACATAGAGCCCATTCTGGCGCAAGACTTGAAGCACCTTTATGAATCCCCCACATGATCCTCAAGCGACTTGCTGTAGACCACACTATCATTAAGGTAAACAACCACTAAAATGATCTAGGAAATGTTAAAGTACCTTGTTTGTTAGGGTGCAAAATGTTGCTGAAGCGTTAGTCAGGCTAAAGGGCATCACAAAAAACTTATACAAGCCATAGCACTTTACACATGCTGTCTTCGCTCATCTCCTTCGACTATCCTCACTTGGTAATACCCCATCGTAAGTCTAGCTTAGGAAACTATCTCGCATTTCCAAGCTGATCAAACAAATATGTGATGAATAGGTTGGGTACTTTTTAAGTGCATTATAGTCCATGCAAAACCTTAAGAATCCGTCATGCTTTCACTAAAACAACATTGGTGTACCATACGGGGCTTTATATGGCCTACTGTACCTAGCATCTAAAAGCTCTTTTGACTGTCTTTTCAATTCATTTAACTCTAGCAATGACATTCAGTATGGGGCCTTGGCTGGTGGTTTGGCATTAGGCACCAGCTCAATCTTATGATCCATCTCTTTCTTGGGTAGTAGTTTTTTTCATAACTCTATAAGCATCACATCATTAAAGTAGTGCAGCACCTCTAACACCTCCAAAAGGGCCACTTCCATGGGTTCTAGAGTCTCATCAAATTTTAAAGCTGCCAAGTAGGTGATTTCATCTCTGTGTACACCCTTCGCAAGTTGGATTGCTGATAGCACCTTGGCTTTGACATTCGTCTCTTAATTTATTGGCACTATCCATTGATAATAGGCATCCTAGATATATGTGTAACCGATAAAAAGAATAAGAAGTGCATCAATCCGATCAATGAAATTTAACCTAAGTACAAAATCATAATCATCAAATGGTATTATCTCGATGGTTTTCTTTCCTTTCTAGTCTTTAAGTTGTAAGTCTACTCCTTTGCCACACCTATGGTTGAGACCCCTTTTAGTTTGACTGTATTAATCCACTCGATTGTCCCTTCAACTTTGAGATCAAGTTTCTTAATAGCCTTCTTGAACATGAATAAATGTAATGCTCATATGTTAACTGGAGCACTCATTTTTCTACCTGCGATAATGATATCTATATATGCCAGCCCTTTCTACTTTTAGCACCTCTTTACCATAGCAAAACTCATGACTGGACCAAGCTTCAAGTTCTTGTTTTTCTATCTTATCATTTTCCTTGTTGATCAAAAATCTTGGCTCATTTTAGGCAATTTGAGCCTTAGACATAATCTTATAATGCTATGTTTATCATCCCATTTCATACAAGTTAATATTATATATCTAAAATACATATAAAAGTAGGAATGTGAAGAATCTTTTAAACTTATGATAATATCCATTATTGTTTATAATGTTACTTAATAGCCATTACAATAATAATTTTTTATAATGTTATATATTATAAGATTGAAATTATATGTTTTAAAATTTTTTATCCAAATATTTGGTCAAAATAAGATAATGATAATTTTTCTTTGATAATTAAGATAATGACAATGATAAATTTAAACAAATGAAATTATCAATTAAAAGACAAAGATAATTTTATTTCTTTAAATTTAATCATTGGTGTATATTATATGTATAAAAATATATTAGGTTTCTTTACTAATTCAAACAAGAATTCTCAGTATAAAATAAATATTTTAGTTGTTATTTGTACAAAACAATAAATATTGAATAACACTTTATTAATCATTAATTTTATTTTTGAATATGGTTTCTTGCTTTTTTTTTTTTCTTATAATGATTTTGGTTGTTCGTTCACAATCATAACATCTTATTTTTATTTCTCTGGGCACTCTTTTGTAAGTTGTTCTGTACAATTTTTTATTTTTTATTTGATTTGTTTTGGTTTGGACAAATTTTGATATATTGCAAATTCAATAAATTTAAAATTTTCATCGTGTAAACTTTTGACTATTCATTAAAATTTTTTTAAATCATTATCAATTAATTTATTATTTCAAAACATTTTTTGGAGCTTTGTTGAAATTGTTTTTTAAATTTAAATTAATTTGACTTTTTTTATGAAGTTAAATTTTTTAATACATCTTTTTATCTATTGCGGATTATTTTTATATTCATCTTTAAAATTAAATATTTTTAGGAAGCCAAATATAAATATTTGATTTGATTTTTTTGGCAGTTTCCAAAACGTATCATGTATACTTTTTTCACAATTCAAATTAGACTCAATAGGATATTAGAAAAATCATCTTAAAAGAAATTGTTTTAATCTTGATTGCTATACTTCCACTTTAATTTCAACCTTTGGTGTATCCTTTTAGTTTGAATTATTCGTTAACTTTCTTTCTTCACAAATAAAAAATTATTTAACAACATGTTGGTATTCTGCTACTGAAATACTTCCAAATACGTAGGCATTTGGATTTTTTTTTTTAATTTCAAATTAATTAGACAATTTTGTGGTGGTGAGCGGTGACAACTGACAAGCTTTCTTCGCTTAGATTAGTTAATAAACTATATTTTTTTAGTGAAAAGTATTGATCTACCATAGTTCTTTTTTTTAAAAGTTATATAAGTGTGGAGGTTAATATTATTATAGTATTTGAATTATTAAAATAATTAGTATATTTCAATTATGTTCAACAATTTTAACGATGGCTACATTAATTGCATGAAGTAAAAATATATTATTTAATAAACTAAAAAATTAAATATATAAAATTTAATAAATTAAAAACATTAACTACGTAAAATTACATATAATACATATGATAATAAAATTAATTATTATAATAATATAAGTAACAAAACTATGTTGTCACAAGCTTAATCTTAATCTTATTGTTATTAAATTATTTTATATTGATTTTGTTTTGTTGGATGCCTTTTAGAAATTGCATTCATATAGCACATATGATTGCCTACTTTTTGCTTTTTGCTTTAAATATTGACTTGGTCTTCACAAGGATAATACCCCTTCAATCTGAACGTTATTATCATCATGTCAATCATTCATTGGTAAACAAAAAGTGGAATAATTGAAGAAAAGTCGAAGTCCCTACATTTACCAATAAGAACCTGTATCTGAAGAGTGCTGCGTCATTCGTTTTTATATTATATTTATATATTTTATTATTTTATAATTATATTTAAAAATTTTATAATTATATAAATTTAATATATTAATAATTTATATTATATAAATTTTAAAATATTTATATATTTATTTATTTTTATATTATATTATATTATAATTAATTTTTTATATATATTTGTATT
>JBBYHL010000020.1:12606991-12635957 GCA_038381835.1 Adansonia madagascariensis
AAATGCGAGGTGAGATTTATACGGTGAAAGATTCTACGTTTAATTATATAGTCGAAAGCTGGCTAGCTGGAATGTTACATGTACCAAAACCACATTCCCTGATTTACATACAGGCATCTGTTTACATATCACATCCTGGAATAGGAAGGGCATTGCAAAATATTTAGCTAACTCTGTTTTTTTTCCTTTTGGATAATCAGAATTTTATTATCCAAAGAAATAGAATCTCTGCTACAATAATAGATGAATCAAGGAATACATGTTCAAAACAAAGTCAGCAAAGAAATAAAAGAACTGCAGTCAGCAACAAGAAGTAAGATTTAATAATTAAGAATGTACGTCTGGTCATTGTTAATTAAGAATAAGATCTTGCTCTAAGTACACAAATATTAACATCCCGTTTAATCTTTTAATCTATTACTTTATTTCTGAATAATTATCTTATGATGGAGTAAAGTCAATTTATATAGACTAAACTAGGGACTCATCTTAGATTAATTATAGTTGTATTCCACAATTAAGGATTCTGTATTCTAATTAGTTACTGAAGTAGAGTTTAACTTTTACGACTTCAGTAGTTAATCTGAATAAGATTTACTAAAAAATATCATCTCAATATTAATTAACATATTAATCTCGGTCCACTCAATTATCATGTGAGTCACATAAAGTCCAACATTCTCCCACTTGGCCTATATGATAAACCAAGAACCTAAATAGGTGATAAGTAAATCCAAAAACTTTAATATAACCATAAGTTACTCTAGCCAAATTCTCATTCAATTAAAGATTCACATAGCACGAATCATGGTGGTAGCATTATAAAACGAATATTTTCTTTCATGTATTACAATGCATGATCATCTCTAAAAGAGCACTATATGAGATAATGCTTCATGGATGAATTTTCTGTAATCATTCAAGATCAACTTGACATGTAAACTTTATGTGCACAAAATAAAACATGTCTATAAACTCTAAGAATGTGAAACCAATAGAATTAAAAAATCCAAAATACATCTTGATAGAATTTAACTAGCCCCATATGATCCATATGATATTTAAACTATTTTGTCGACAATGCTTTAGTCATGGGATCTGCTATTATTAAATTTGTACTGATGTGTTGGATATCCACTTCTTGTTTCTTTATAGAATCTCTAACAACAAGCTACTTTACATCTATTTGCTTGCTATAACACCGACTTTTATCATTTTTAGAAAGCACACCGCATAAGAGTTGCCACAATAAATCTTTAATGGCCTCCTAACAACTCTCAAATTATAGATAAAATATCTCAACCTTATTGCCTGTAATATTACTTTATAACATAATTCCTTAGGCAACTTTCATTGTGCAAGGCTAGGATTACTTTAATATCTGCCAAGCACTTCTACTATAAACCTTATGTCAAGTTTCATATTAACTTGATCATATATAAGGTTCCTAATACTTTATGCATATGTAATGCCTTTCATCTGCTCTGTTTCCAAATTATTTGGAGATATTGACTCAAATTGAAATTTCTTTTTCATAATTTATGCCCCTATAGCTAAGTAGCTTTGTATTTTAATTCTTCCCAAAATTATCTTGATATAGGCTTCTTGAGATAGACTTAATGTGTTTTCAGACCTATCTCAATGCATCCTTATGCTTATGACATATGAAGCTTCACTCAAATTCTTCATAGCTAAGTTTTGAGAAAGAAAACATTTGTCTTATGTAACAAAGCCAAATCATTTCTTATAAGAAGAATATCACCAACATATAAGATTAAAATTATGACTTTACTCCTATTGAATTTAAGGTATATAGGTTGATCAATGACATCTTTAGTACACCAAATAAGGTCACAACAGTGTTAACTTTACATACCATTAGTGGGATGTTTGTTTTAGTCTATAAATTAATCTTTCAAAGAAACCTTTAGGTCTAATCATGTATACCTCTTCTTAAGATCTCTATTCAAGCAAGTTATTTTTACCACCATTTAATGTAATTCTCAATAAGAATGAGGCATAAAAGCTATGATAATTGTTAATGAAATTCTCTTAAAAAACCAGAGAGAAAGTTTCATGGTAATCAATACCTTCTTTGAGTGAAACCTTTGTCCACTAGTCTAACCTCATATCGTTTAACATTACCAAATGAAAATTTAATGAGTTACTAGATTGGATCATGAGCCATTGATTTCACCTCTTTTATCATAGCCTTATGCCAAAGTATATAATATTCACTATTCATGGTTAGTGAAAATGAGATCATTTTTATGTCCAATATCAAAATTAGTCTTTTATAAGTATATAACCAAGTCATAGAAATGGCTAGTTTCTAATCCATTTGATCTCTTAATTCTATAATCATTTATACATTTTGTACACCTTTAATTAGTGAGATTAATGATATATTGTAAATGTTGTACTTGATTTGATTGCTATCTAGTTAATTTTATAAGTTTGTTGTGAGAAACAATCAAGTCTTTTACAAAAGATCAATCTGAATAAATTTATTCCTCAATATCAACCTTACAAGGAAAGTCACTCCAACTAAACTTATGATCCAAAAAAAAACTTAGCATTTTCAACTTCAACAATTCTAGTTGAATATAAGAGACATTTAAAACCTTACCCCTTTAAGTTAATCGCATAACCTATAAGTGCTAACTATTCTTGGATCCAATTTCCTTATGTTTGGGTTATAACATTCACTTTAATTGGATAACCTGTGTTCGTAAATGTCTTAAACTGGATTCCAACTATTCCATAATATTAAGAAAGTTTTGAAAAACAATTTAGCTGAAACTTTAATAGAGATATCAACAACAATTTTAATGCATCAATCCATCAACTTAACAGAAGGTGTATGATCTTTAAATATTATAGCTCTTTCTTTAGCTCCTTTTTGTAGACTTGTTAGTTTGCTTTTTACCTCAATGCATCTAACCTATGTGTCAAACTCAAAAGTTTCAAGAACTCCATCATTGTCAATTCTCCTAGATTTTTATATGGAGATGTGACATAATTTTTATATCACAACTTTGAAGGAATTTTTATCTATAGCATATCTTTACTATCAAAAATCATAAAAACAGTTAATAAACTTATTTTCACAATCAAGATCCAACTTAATGATGAAAGATGCAATAGAAAAAATTTCTTTTGAAATTTCAATAATAGCATTTAATATTTAAATTCAAAACTCTTTTTACCTAAAAATATTTCTAAACCATTTTTAAGTTTTAAAATAAATCTTGATTTCAAAAATGATCCTGATAGTCCTTAGCGATTTTTGTAATAGATGTTCTTTCCATTTTTTGTTGATTTTCTTTACTTTAAGAAACCTTAAAAATTTATAGAAATATAATTTGTTGAACATAAGTCTAACTATCATGTATTATGAGGAATATCACCAAAAAGAGATTTAAACAAAAATGAGTTTACCTTCATTTTCAAGTCTCCCTTTTATACCTTAAGCAATCTTTCCTTATGTGTCTGAGTTAAAACAAAATGATGGACTTGATGCCATTTTTCTTTCTTCACCTTTATAACACATTTACTTACTTGTCACTTTTTATCTTGAGTCACTAAACTAAATGAATCTAGTTTCTAATGCTTTAATCTCTTTTCCTCTTAAACACATATAGCTAACGTTTATTGATAGACCATTTTGTTATATGTGTTTCCATGATCATACTCAATAGGAAAAAAAATTAATATAAAAGTGATAAGAAATTTACTCAATAAAACTTAATTTTGAAGATTAAAATCGAGTAACAATATCTCTTAAATTCCAAACTGTGTTCATGTACAACTTTTAGAATTTTTGCACTTTATTCCTGAAAGCTTCCTTATCAAGGTGATAGTGAAAACCTTATCAGATTTAACAATCTAGTCTTTAGTGGTTTTACAATAATCTTTGACCTTATAACAATTTAGTATGAAATCCCAAATTGATTTACTAATATAAGATTTGATATACGTCATCCTTAAATGGTTAGATTACTTCTATTGTACATTGAAATCTATTTTTCTTATGCGCACTTTATTCGTTGAGGACAAGTTGTCCACTAGAAACACTAAGTCAAGGTTTTTACATGCAAAAATAGTTTAATTAACTCCTTCATTAGAGTAATTTTTCATCACCAGATAGCATTTAATTCTAGCAGTGTTACAGATTACAATAATAGAATTTGTTACAAAATGCAAGGAACTATACTTTAATTGAATATGTTATATTTAATATAAATCCAAACCTTCCTGTGGGTAGAGGTGCATCATGCATATGAATTTATACAATTTTAAGGATAAAACAATAACTTTGAAGCACCAAAAATTAAATAATCTATACTTGTAGCCCAAGAAAATTTAACTTTGATGTTATAGTGTTTTATTCTTTAACCATTTTACAAAATTAATTATTTCCCTATGCAGCCAAATAACTAATATTATGGTCTAACACGTTATGAATGTCATTTTTTTATGTAGTTTTTAAAGAAAAATTTCATTCTAAATAACTACTATTTTGTCTAAATCAATTAGCTCAAGATGTTGTAACTACTCTTAAGTTAATGATTTAGAATTTAATAATAACATCCAGCATGCATGTATAAAATTTATTGCATATGATAGATAATTCTTTATCTATGTCATTTTTCTTATGTAATTATTCAAGAGAAACTTTATTTTAAATAACTACTAATTGTCATCTAAATCATCAATTTAAGATGCTGTGGCTACTCTTTAAGCTATTGATTTAGAACTTTAATAATGACATCCTTAATATATATAGAATTCTTTATTGCATATTAATAATTGCACTAAAATATAATATTAAATTATGTTAACTTATTGTAATTATAAATAATTTCATATATTAACATCATTCTCCGTATACAGTTATATAAAAATAATTTTATTTTAAATAACTACTAATTTAACTAAATCAATCAACTTAAGATGCTATAGCTATTGCCAGGTAATTGATTTAGATCCTTTATAATGACATAATAAATGTGTACTATAAATAATTGCATATATGATTTAATAACTCAAATACATACCAAATAAATTCATGGCATAAAACTTTATTGATGTCATTTATCGTATGTAGTTATTCAAAGAAAAATTTCATATTATAAATAACTACCAATTTATCTAAATTATATAACTTAAAATACTTTGGCTAATACTAAGCTAGTGATTTAGATCCTTAACAATGATATAATAAATTTATATACTACAATGGAATAACAATTTGTCATGCTGCAACATATTAAAAAAATCATGATATAATATTTACATTACGTGACATGCTTTCATTCAATCACATAAAATATGTATAAGATCATAATCTATTTATTTCATGATATACATGGATAGGCATACTGAGATTGTAATGCAACAAAAACCTTAACATTCAAATATGCACTAAAGTTTAGGCTAAAAACACACAAATATTAGATACTTTATAGAGAGAGTACATGCTATCAAAAGATTCTTAGCATATCAAAATATTTTATCATAAAATAAAATCACATAATATTTATTCATAAACATATTTATTATTTAATTAAACAAAATATCAAATAATAAATATTTTACGTAATTTAAAAATTCTAGAAAATCATAAAAAAATCAGGAATCATAAAGTATTAGGATCCAAAAAAAACTAGGATCAAAACAGCTCGAAGATGACGTTACACATGCTATACACACTGCTCATGCATGTGGGCATGGGCTAAGACTACATCCAGCCTTTGTTCTGCCTCTAGCCAGGTCCTGCTGGATCTGGTTGGTTTTTCTTCAACCCATTTGGCTCTATTTGGTGTTCCAAGGCCAATTTTCATGTTTTTTGATCAATTTTCATGCAATTAATGACACAAAACCATAATTTTATGCTAGATTTACATGAGCCATGTATCAGTTTTAATCAAAATCATGAAAATCATCATCAAATCACAAAAACAATGTTAGACCCATTTTTTCTTTGTTGCTAGGACTTAATAATTTACATGCTCTTTGACCATGATTTCATCCATTTAAAGTTTGAACTTTGATTTAATCATATTTAAATCCCATGTTTTATACTCAATGAAAAACTCAGAGAAAAAGAAAAAATTTCACATTATATATATTTATATATGAAATCGATTAAATTATTCTCCTTTAATTTTCATGCTCTCATTGATTTTAATTCAATTTTAATTTTGTATTATCATACATAAGTCTAATTATTAAAATAACATGAAAATCACATTTGAATATTTTATCAAGAATTAAAGCATATTTCAACAGGCGATTAATATATGCTTTGTAAACATATAATAATAATAATAATAATAATAATAATAATAATAACAAAGCATGTGATTTGTAATCTGAATAACATAGGTAGAGAACCTAGCTCTGATCCCACATGTAAGATTTAATTAATAACGTACCTTTAGCCATTGTTGATCAAGAACAAGACCACACTGTAAGTACACAAGGATGGACATGCTGTATAAGTCTTTTGGTCTATTTTCTTTATTTCTGAATAATTAGCTAATGATGGTGCATAGGCAGTTTATATAGACTAGAGTAGGGACCCATACTAGACTAACTAAAGTTATATCCTAGCATCATGGAGTCTACATTCTAATTAGTTATTGAAATAGAGTTTAACTTTTACTACTAGAGTAGTTAATCTGAATAGGATTTGCTAGATAATACCACCTTAATATTAATTAAAATATTAATCTTGGTCTACTTAATTATTATGTGGGGAACATAAAGTCAAACACAACAAACATATTTTCAAAAAATGAATGAATACAGGCTTCAATGTTCTTCAATTCTTCTGTTAACAGGGTTAAAAACTATCTCTTTAATCTAGGAAGTCTTATTCTAATATCTTCTTTAATCAACTGCAAGGCTTCGATGAATAAAGACCACAAGTGACGCTGGATATAAGCCCGATTCCAAGAAAAAATGTCTTTCAAGCCAAGGTTACCTTCAGATTTTGGGAGAACAAATAACTTTCCAGCACACTCTAGCCTCTTGAGCTGAACCAGCGTGTCTTTTCTTGAAGAAGCTAAAATAAAGCTAAGAAATCTTCTTGATGATTAACTAAGGGAGAATAAAATGTCTACACCAGTAGTTATATAGATTGAACAAGATAGATTGAATGAGCTTTAATCTACCAACATAAGACGAAGACTTAGTAGTCTAGCTTAAAATTCTTCCTATGATTCTTTCAATCAAGGGATTGCTTTCTTTAGTGGTTAACTTCCTTATAACAGGAGGCACATTTAGATATCTGACAAGGAAAGAACCAAGTGTGAAGCTATTGATCTAAAGAATCTCATCCTTCATTTTTTCCTGAATACCAGAATAATAAATCTCACTTTTGGAGCTATTAAGTTGAAAACAAGAGATAGAGTAAAAGAACTCAAGAATTTTTTGTACTCCCATAACATATTCTATATTTCTTTTGGTGAAGATTAAAAGATCGTCTGTAAAGCATAAATGAGTCAATCAAATCCTTTTGAATTTTGGATGTAGTCGATCACCTTGTGTACAACAGTAGCATCTAATAGTTTAAATAGCACATTCGTTGCAATTACAAATAAGTAAGGGAACATGGGATCACCTTGTCTAACATCTTTTCTTCCTCCAAAGAATCCAACAAATCCACCATTGATAGCTACAGAGAAACTAGGAAAAATGTGACAACTTTGAATCCAATTTACAAACCACCTAGAAAGCCCTATTGTCTTGAGAAAATAATAAAAAAATTCCTATCCAGGGAAATAAATGCTTCTTAAGATCAATTTTCATGGCCATCTTGGAGAGAGTGTAGATCGATTATATTCTCTAACAAGCTTTTAAGCAAGAAAAACATTATCAAATATGCTAGTTCTTTAATAAAAACATTTTGGCTTTTGCTAATAATGGAAGAAAGAATCAGTTGCAACCTATTTGCTAGAATTCTTATAACGCACTTGCATACTACATTGCAGCAAGCAATAAGTTGAAAATTTGCAAAAGGAGAAGCAACATCATTTTTAGAAATCAATACTAGGATAGTGGAATTGAGAGTAGGTAGCAAGCTTTTAGTTTGGAAGAAAAAACTGATGGTAGCAATAATAACACTGCCCAAAATGCTCCATGCAACTTTAAAGAAATGAGTCATGAAGCCATCTAGCTCTAGGGCTTTGTTACTAGGTTGGTTAAAAATAGCCTCTTTAATCTCTTTTAGAGTCACATCAGCATCAAGAAATTGAGGATGTCTTCAGGAATGGATGCCTAAACAAGTTCAGATAACAACTCTTGGTTGCAGTATCTCACATTTGAGTCAGGCATGCTCAGGAGATTCTAAAAGTAAGAGTCAACATCTTTGGATATGGCTTCTAAAGTTTCCAACCAATTACCTTCAGAATCAAGCAAAATTTGTACGATATTGTGTTTTTACCTTACAGTCATAATTTTCTGAAAAAAAATCCAACATTATGATCTCCGTTTTGTAGCCATCTAATTTTAGACTTTTGTTTAAGGAAGCTCTCTTCATTTCTCAATAGCTCGTTAAGCTTATCTAAAAAATCTTTTTTTTTTAGCTCAATAGTCTCAGTATTAAGAAGATTCCCAAGCATGGCAAGTTGTATGCTGCATAGCTTTTCTGTTTTATCACGAATATTCCTTGTAAAATCACCATAGTGAGATGCATTAAGATGTTGAAGCATAATCTTAAAACTTTTAAGCTGAAGATACAGATAATGCATAGGATTTCCTTTAGAAAGAGCTTTCCAAGATTTTGAGACAACTCTAATGAAATCAATATGTCTAGTCCAAAAATTAAAAAATTTGAAAGATTTAAAGGGGACATACGAGGAACATTCAATTTGATAAGAGCAGGATAATGATTCAAGACTTTTAGAGTAAGAAATTGAATAACAAATCCAAAGATATGGGAAAGCCAAGTATGTGATATTAAGACCTTGTCAAGTTTCTTGGAAAGAGAGCTATTAAACCAAGTGAAGATAGGTCTTGTGAAAGGGTGGTCAGGAAGTGCTAGTTCATTCAAGCATTTCTTGAATTCTTTAGATTCATTACTAACTACATGAGAGCCACTAAAGTTAAAGCTTTCATCTGTGTGAGCAATAATATTGAAATAGCCTGCTAGGATCCAAAAATATCCATCAACTAATTGTGAACATGAGAAAATGTGAGCTTATAGATTCCTTCTTTCAATTCCATTATTACTAACATAAATCGCTGTTAAAGAAAATTTATAAGAATCATAAATGATATACAACATGTTAAAATTTGATTTATAATAGCAACATGCTCTACTTTCACATAAGACTTCTATAAAATCCAAATCCTTCTATTATAATCATGATCATATTATGAAAGAAAGACCATTCATTGAAATGATTATTCAAAATGTGTTATACTTTACCCTGCTTAACTTTAGTTTCAAGTAATCAACTACCTCTTTTTGTTTAAGAGGGACATTAAGCTTTTGACATTCCATATCATAAAATTCATGAATGAAAGGAGGATAGATTGCCTTGTAGAATACTGAAGACTAATTTTCCATTCTTTTTTCCCTTATCAATGGGACCTTTGTTCTTACCCTTGATCTGTTTCATCAAATCTGTAACTCCAACTACAGTTGCCTTAGCTTTCCTCAGAGAGTTAGAGATAAATGGCAGTTACTCATCATGACTAACTTTCTCAAAGGTACATTATCCTTGATGTCATTATCATTAAGTGAATCAAGGATTGTAAATCTATTAGAAGATTTAGCTTTCTTCAACATATTGTCCTCAAATGGCCTAGGCAAAAAAAAAGCTTGCATTCCACTAGTCTCAATTATATCTTGCACACTTATTGATGGAGATCAACTTGTATAAACACCTAGTTCCAACCATTCTTATGATCCTTTGTAAGGAATTAGAGGTTCAATGACTAGGACTAAACGCATGGAGCAAACTTTGCAAGGACTAATCATGAAGATGCAAGCAAAGGAGGCTATTCAAGATGAATCATATGCATTGCCAACATTGATCACTTTTCTACATTATGTTGAGGCTGAAAAAGATGAAGATTAAACCTTGGAGCCCAATTCGTATGTCCAAGATGAATGAAGCATAATTTGCATGAATTTATGGGCCTATAGTTTAGGATTTCAAATTTTTGATTTTTTTAATAAGAATTTAACTTTTTAATTTTAATTTATTTAGATAATTCCCATTCAGATTATGATAAAGAATAGACTTTTTCTTATTGATTACGATTGTGTTTAGGATTTTAAGTTGTTTTGATAAGTCCTAATCAGACTAGGATAAGGAATAGACTTTTCCTTATTAGTTAGGATTGTCCTTGTTGAGTTAGGACTCTGCAAATTTAAAGCCTATATAAGGCTGCCTCATTCATGTAATTCAACATATTGGAATAGAAAAAAAATTCTTGAGAGTTTCTTCACTTTGTGAGAACTTCTTCTTTGTTCTTTAAACAAGAACTCAAATTGATCTTATCAAGATAACTTGTGGCGATCAAGATTGTTATAACTTTGGTTCTAATCAGTAGGTTTGATTAGGGTCAAGTTTTTTTTCTTGACTTTGAAGATGATCCTAGGGTTTTAATTCCATCCAACCGGGTTTTAGGTTGTGTTTTCATCCTAAGGTTCGCATTATTTGGCATCAGAGCTTTGGTTCTTAAAAGTCAAGTGTAATATATCTTTTAATCCTATAATTTCATTATTTTTATATTATATTTAGTGTTATCCATCATCTATAAAAAACAAAAAAAAGGTTCTAGTGTTCTCACTATTTGCTGTTCATCATCTATAACAAAAAATAAAAAAAAAAACAAAAAAATCCATAAAAAAGCAAAAAAAAAAGTGTTCTAGTGTTATAACCCTTTTCCATCTTAAAAAAAAAAGAGATTGTTACTAGAGCTTCATATTCATATCTTATAAAGAATTCTTGTTCCTCTTCATTGATTTATCTTCCTTTGATATTTCTTGCTGATCTTGTTTCCCCTTCATATTTCTTGTTGATTTCACTTCCTTGATCTTTCTTGTCGATCTTATTAATCAAAGTTATAGTAATTTCATTGTTGCTTGTTGTTTTGGCAAGATCATTAAGAAAGTTCTTTTTAA
This sequence comes from Adansonia madagascariensis, assembly GCA_038381835.1. Classification (NCBI taxonomy): domain Eukaryota; kingdom Viridiplantae; phylum Streptophyta; class Magnoliopsida; order Malvales; family Malvaceae; genus Adansonia; species Adansonia madagascariensis. The sequence continues at coordinate 12,618,138 of JBBYHL010000020.1, forward strand.
AGGGCTTGTAAGGAGAAGTTGAGTGGTAAAAGGCAAGATAGGTGAGAATATCATTGAGAAAAGCCAAAATTGAGTGAAACATGATGGTTAAGTAATTAATCTCGAGTGTAAACACGTAAGGGAGTGTGTGAGGAAAACCAATCTATTTTTATTCCTAACAAATTTTATAGGTTTAAAACATGAGTAGTGGAGGAGATAATGCTGAAACCAATATTATGTTGTTTGTGAAGGTTGTCTAAGACCAATTCAAGCTTCTAAACATGAGGTTAGATAATTTAGAGTCTTATCTAATCTTAGATCCTTAAGAAAACATATGGTTGAGGAAGAGAAAGATGATGAATCTTATTATGACGAAAGCAATTCTCGAAAGGGTAAAAAGGTCATTTCAAAATAAGATAGTAATTTGGGTAGTATTAAGATAAAAATCCCTACCTTTCAAGGGAAACATAACCCTAAATTATACTTGAAGTTGGAGAAAAAGGTAGAACATGTTTTTGATTATCATAATTACTCCGAGGAGAAGAAGGTTAAACTAGCAGCAGTTGAGTTCGCAAATTATGCTAGTATTTGGTGGGATCAATTTATGATTAATAGGCGTAGGAATGGTGAGAGACCTATTTAGTCATGGGAAGAAATGAATGTAGTGATGAGAAAGAGGTTCATACCTAGCCATTACTATAGAGACTTATATAGAAAATTGCAAGGGTTGACTTAAGGATCCAGAATGTAGAGGATTACTACAAAGAGATCGAGATAGCCATGATTAAGGCCAATATAGAGGAAGACCGTGAGGTAACTATGGCTAGATTCATTAGTAGTTTGAATAAAGAGATAGCTGATGTGGTGAAATTACATCATTATATGGAGATGGAGGAATTATTGTATAAAGCTATCAAGGTGGAAAGGTAATTAAAGTCTAAAGGCACTTCCAAATATAGTTGGGTAGTTTCTAGCTCTTCATGGAAGTCAAATTAAAAGAACAACAAAGCTATCTCAAAACCTAAAGAAGATGCAAAGGTAAAGGATTCGGTTGCATTCTCCAAAGATAAAACTGAAACTAAATCATATTCTAATTCACGGATGTTAAGTGTTTCAGGTGTCAAGGATTTAGGCATATTATTTCTCAATGTCCAAATAAAAAGACTATGATTGTTATGGATAATGGTGACATGGAAAGCATAAGTTCGAATGATGATGAAATGCCACCATTAGAGGATTATAGTGATGTTGACATTGAAGAACCCATGCATGGAGATATACTTATTACTAGGCATGCTCTTAGCCTATAGCCTAAGGAAGATGGTGATGAAATACAATATGAGCAGATCTTTCATACTAGGTGCCAATAACAAGGTATGTAGTATGATTATTGATAGTGGTAGTTGCACTAATGTTGCTAATACTTTGATGGTTGAAAAGCTAAAGCTGCCTACATTAAAGCATCCAAGATCTTATAAGCTACAATAGTTGAATGATTGAGGAGAAGTTAAGGTGACAAAGCAAGTGTTAATTGCATTATTTATTGGTAACTACAAGGATGAGGTTCTTTGTGATGTGGCACCAATGCACACTGGTCATCTACTCTTGAGGCATCCATGGAAGTTCGATAGAAAAGTTACTCATGATGGGTACAAGAATAGATATAGTTTTGTAATGAATAACCGAGTTATTATATTAACTCCTCTCAAACCATTGGAGGCATATGAAGACCAGATTAGGATAACTAAAGAGTGCAAGATGAAAAAAAAAGAAAATGAAAGCACGAAAAAAAAGAAAAAAGTGATATAAAAAGTGAGTGTGTGTAAGAGAGTAAAAAAAGCATAGTAGTGTGCAATGAGGAAAAAACTTCAGAATGTGATTAGCAAAATAGAGAGAAAAATAAAAGAATTAGTGCTTTTGAAAAAAAAAAAAGTGAGATATAGAGTGTTATGTTAGCAAGGCAGCAACTACTTGTACTTTTGTGCAAGGATATTTATTTTTCAACTAACGATCTTAACCCTTCTTTGCCTAGTGTGGTTGTTTCTTTGTTACAGGAATTTACATATTTATTTTCTAAGGAAATACCACATGGATTACCTTCTTCAAGAGGTATTGAGCACCAAATAGACTTCATTCCTGGTTCATCAGTCCCTAATAAACCAGCATATAGAGCAAATCCTGAGGAGACAAAGAAGATTCAAAGGCAAGTGGATGAATTAGTGTAAAAGGGATTCATAAGAGAGAGTCTTAGCCCATGTTTGGTTCCTGTGATTTTAGTGCCAAAGAAAGATAGAACATGGTGCATGTGTGTTGACTGCCGAGCCATCAATAAAATCACTGTAAAGTGTAGACATCCTATTTCCAGGTTAGATCATATGTTTGATGAATTGAATGGTTTATATGTGTTTTCTAAAATTGATTTAAAGAATGGCTATTATCAAATTCGCATGAAAGAAGATGATGAATGGAAAACTGCTTTTAAGACAAAATATGGATTATATGAGTGGTTAGTGATGCCGTTTGGTTTAACTAATGCACTGAGCACTTTTATGAGATTGATGAATCATGTTTTGCGTTCTTTCATTGGAAAATTTGTTGTAGTTTACTTTGATGATATTTTAGTATATAGCAAAAATTTGGATGATTACGTTAAACATTTGCATACTATTTTTAGCTCTTTAAAAAAGCATAAATTGTATGCTAATCTTAAGAAAAGCGTATTTTGCATGGAATCCATTGTTTTTCTTGGTTTTGTTGTGAGTTCCCATGGAATAAGTTTAAACGAAGATAAGGTTAAGGCAATTAGGGCTGGCCAACACATAAGAATGCAAATGAGGTAAGGAGTTTTCATGGTTCAGCAAGTTTTTATAGAAGATTTGTTAAAGATTTTAGTTATATTGCAACAACTTTAAATGAACTTGTTAAAAAGAGTGTTATGTTTAAGTGGGATGATGAGCATGAAAAAGCTTTTAATACTTTGAAAGATAAGTTGATTAATGCCTTTGCTATGTTTGCCTAATTTCGATAAAGTTTTTTAGTTTGAATGTGATGCATCTTGAATTGGAATAAGAGTTGTTTAGATGCAGGATTCCAAACCGATTGCTTATTTTAGTGAAAAGCTTAGTGAAGCAGCATTAAACTATACTACTTATTTCAAGGAGTTGTATGCATTAGTAAGAACTCTACAAACATGGCAACATTATTTATGGCAGAAAGAATTCATAATCCATTTTGATCATGAGAGCTTGAAATATTTGAAATCACATGGTAAGCTTAATAAAAGGCATGCCAAATGGTTAGAGTTTATTAAGACATTTCCTTATGTGATTCAGTATAACAGTGGAAAAGAAAACATAGTAGCTGAAGCATTGTCTAGAAGGTATGCATTATTTACTTCATTGCAAACTAAATTACTTGGTTTTGAATTTATTAAAGATTTGTATATCAATGATGTGGATTTCAACCATGCATGGAATGCATGTTCTAAGAGTGCGCATGGTGAGTATTATAGGCATGATTGATTCTTGTTTAAAAAAGATAAATTGTGTGCCTATATGTTCTTTATTGAAATGCTAGTTAGAAAGACTCACGGAGGCAGTTTAATAGGGCATTTTGGTGTGCAAAAGACTTTAGATATATTGCATGAACATTTTGATTGGCCTAACATGAAACATGATATGCAATCTATTTGTGATAAGTGTATAACATGTAAACAAGCAAAATCTAAAGTAATGCCACATGGTTTATATACACCTTTGCTTATGCCTAATCAACCTTGGATGGATATATCTATGGATTTTGTATTAGGATTGCCTCGGTCTCAAAGTGGTAAGGATAGCATATTTGTTGTTGTTGACAAGTTTACTAAGATGGCGCATTTTATTGCATGTTCAAAAACCAATGATGCAACACATATTGCTGATTTATTCTTTAAAGAAATAAAACAGTTGCATGGATTGCCTAGAACAACAGTAATTGATAGGGATGTTAAGTTCTTAAGTCATTTTTGGCGTACTTTATGGAATAAGTTGGAACTAAACTCTTGTTTTTTATTGTTGCACATCCTCAAACAGATGGACAAACTGAAGTAGTTAATAGGAAACTTACTAGTTTGTTATGTGCTATCATTCAAAAGAACTTAAAACAATGGGAGAGATATTTGCCACATATTGAGTTTGCAAATAATAGGACTGTTCATTCTACTACTTCTTATTCTCCTTTTGAAGTTGTGTATGGCTTTAATCTTTTAACTCTTTTGGATATCTTACATTTGCCTACTAATGAACATGCTAATTTGGATGGTAAGAAGAAGGCATATTTTTTTAGGGATTCGCATGCCAAGGTTCAAGCTAACATAGACAAGAAGAATGAGCAATATGCAAGGCAAGCCAATAAGGGGCATATTAAGGTCATTTTCAAACTTGGAGATTGGGTCTAGGTTCATTTATGTAAGAAGAGGTTTTTCGCTCAAAGAAAATCTAAGTTGCAGCCTAGAGGAGATGGATATTTTCAAGTGTTAGAAAAGATCAATGACAATGCCTACAAGTTATATTTGCAAAGCAGCTATGGTAATATGAGTGCTACCTTTAATGTCGCTGATTTATCTCTGTATGATGTAGGTGATTCGAAGATGAATCCTTTTAAGGAGGGAGGGAATGATGGAGATCAACTTGCATAACCACCTGTTTCCAACCATTCTTATGATCCTTTGCAAAGAGTTAGAGGTCCAATGACTAGGGCAAAGACTAAACGCATGGAGCAAGCTTTATAAGGACTAATCATGGAGATGCATGCAAAGAAGGTTGTTCAAGATGAATCGGATGCATTGCCAAGATTGATCACTTTTCTCAATTGTGTTAAGGTTGAAAAAGATGAAGAATAAAGCTTGGAGCCTAATTCGCATGTCCAAGATGAATGAAGCCAAATTTACATGTATTAATGGGCCTATGTTTAGGATTTTCGATTTTTTATTTTTTTGAATAAGAATTTGACTTTTAAATTTTAATTTGTTTAGATAATTCATAATCAGAGTATAATAAGGAGTAGACTTTTCCTTATTAATTAGGATTATGTTTAGAGTTTTAAGTTATTTTGATAAGTCCTAATAAGACTAGGATAAGGAATAGACTTTTCTTTATTGGTTAGGATTGTCCTTGTTGAGTTAGGACTTTACAGATTTTAGGCCTATATAAGGCTACCTCATTCATGTAATTCAGCAGATTTGAATAGAAAAAAATTTTCTTGAGAGTTTTTTCACTTTGTGAGAACTTTTTCTTTATTCTTTAAACAAGAACTCAAATTGATCTTATCAAGGTAACTTGTGATGATCAAGATTGTTATAACTTTGATTCTAATCAACAGGTTTGATTGGGATCAAATTCTCTTTACTTGACTTTGAAGACAATCCTAGGGTTTTAATTCCATCCAATTAGGTTTTACGTTATGTTTTCATCCTAAGATTCATTATTTTCTCATAAGGTAGTCTAGGCTTCCATATCTTTGCGACCGCAGGAATAGGTTTATGAGGGCATGATTTCTCAATGTGTCCAAACACTCGACAACTTAAGCAATGGGAAGGAATCCATGGAACCTCAACTGTGATAGATCCAATGGTTCTATCCTACAATTTGACCTTAATGGATTGAAGAATCACAACTGCAACATCAATTTCAACACATATCTTAGCATAAGTCAATATCTCACAATTGGCTGTTAATTTGTCTATATACAAAAGGGTTCCAATGGCGCTAGCAATGTAGCTCAATCCTTTTTTAGTGAACAGTTCAAGCAGCACATTACCAAGCTGAATCCATCTAGGCATTCTACTCATATTGAATTCTAGAGGGTTCAAGCTTGATTACCCTTTCCTCATGAGGTTTATTTTGTATGTGCCATGGTTCTAATTCAAGAACTTTGTTCTTATCAAGCTCTGATGTGAATTTTAGGATGAAAAGATAAATACCTACTGGTTTAATATCCATTGTTCCCTCCTTTCCCCACTTAACATTAACTAGACGCTGAAATTGGTTGAATAAAAACCCTACCAATGAATTGAGCAATCAACGAGTCTTTCCATTATTGAGTTCCTTCATCAAAAACATCAGAAAGGGGAAAAACCATAATCTTGGCATTCTCATGATGAGGAGGATAAAAGTTAAGAGATTGATCAATCGAAATGGAAAAAAGCTTTTTCCAATCCATTCTTTGATCTTCGCTCATCAAATTTAAAGAGTTAATTATAATCGTTTCGGAATCGGTTTCAACTTGCACCAAGCTTCCACTATGAGCATCTTTCTGATCAGAACTAGGACCTGAAGAAATCTCTCTAATGGAGTTCAAAGGTAATCTACTTTAAGAATTCCCTATCACCATCGATCAAGACTGGGAAATGGGCATTTTTGCTACTAGCGCCTTTCTCTGATCAAACTAAAGGACATAAGAGCTAGAAATCATTCAACGAAAAGGCAGAATGGCTCAAAAGACAAGCAAAATGAATCAAAAAATGAGAAAAACATAAAGAATTAGATGAAAACATGGACGAAAATCGAAGGAACATTGAGTTGGGAGCAAGAAAATCCTTAAATTCAGGAAAGTTCTACTAACATAAGCCGAGAGAGTTTTCTTACTGTCCGCCCAGAAAATAATAACATCATTTAATATTTAGCTAACTCTTAGAAGTTTTAACCATGACATTACAGTTATTATTTTCAATCTTAGCTTTTTTTGCCATTGGTGTTTACAATAATTAATCATGATATTATTCATTATATTCATAATCGATCAAAAATACATCTGTGATAGTTATTTAAATCTCTGAGTCTTAACATAAAATTAGATGAAGTATGATGAATTAAATCAGCAGCTGACAAAAAAAGCAATAATTATCTAAAATTGGAAACAGACGAGACGAGAAAACAGAGAAAAACCATTGATGGCAAATGTTATTATTATTAGTATTATTATTATTATTATTTAAGCTAAAAGATTATGAAGGTCAAGTTAAACAATGGGTTATTTGCCCAAAAGTTGTGTGCTTCCGACCAACATTTTGCAAAAGATTCTTAAAGCTTTTTGGTTTGGCTCCCACAGCAGAAGCTGAAGGGCAACCCACCCCTATCCCCACCCCCCCATGTGTTAAAGGTCCCCCATTTCAATTTGTTTTGATGCTAAAGTGCTTGTCTTTGCTGTTGTTTCTTTCATTCCCCTTCTTTGCAATTTTATTTTAACTTTATTTCATATATATATATATATATATATATATATATATTTGCACTTTGTCTTCCCCAGTTAGCCCACATTAGGTAACCTTATGGTTGAAAAAGGGATGCCAAAACCATGTGATCTGGTGGCTGCTTGGCCACAACGAGGATGAGAACTTAGCTCAGGTGGGGCTAACCCTACTTCTCCAAACAATCAAACAATACAAAAACAATGCCCAGCTGCACGTTGCCCCCTCGTGGGTTTTTCGTATCATAATCGTCCTTTCTACCATTGCAGACAATTGACAAGTACCTGACAGTTTAAGTGACCCCAAAAACACGTTAAATCTTTTTTTTTTTGGGTACATGAAATATATATATATATATATATATATATGTATGTATGAAAAATGCTTTATCATTTTGTTTTTCAATTGCCTTGTGTTTGTATATAAATGTTTGTTTTTTCTTTAACTGTCATCCTTTTAGATTCTATTTCCCATTTTCCTATTGTTCTTTTTCCTTCATTTGCAGCTTTTCAAAGTATGAAATTTGATGCAATGTTGTTGTTGACCTTCATATATAAATCCAATTATTAACACTCCGAAAAACTTATAGCAATCCATTTCTTCTTTTTGAAAACTTTGAGCTGGAGTTTCATTTTGGGGTGATCAGATTGCCTATTATACGTACCTTTCAATTCTATTGGATAAGAATTTTCATTTAACAATTTAGGCTAACCGATGATTCTCCAAATGAGTTGCCTATCTTACACTCAGAACAGCATACAGTTTATTTCTGATAAAAATCTTTCTCAACGTTTTAAATTTAATGAAATAAAAAAGCAAAAGTAGAGATAGCTAGAGATATGTAACAAAAAAAATGCATATACATGCATATATATATATATATATATATATATAATATTACTATCAGATTATCCTTCTTGAAGCATTATCTGCACAATAATCTCCAGGCAGATAAAGTTTTGGAATAGAAAACTCTTATATATATATATATATTTAATACTTTAGGGTATAACTTTTGGTGCCTGGTAGCCTGGAAGGCTAGCTTAAGCCTACTTAATTAGATTATGTTTAATCAAAATGATTATTGTTACATTGGCAACAAATCAAAATCTCAGCTAATCCATGGCCCCAATCAACAAAGTATATATACGATAATTATACAAAATATTATATGAAATCCATAGAATGCTTTGAACCACCAATAACATGAACCCCATTATATTTCTGGCATGAAACATCGTCGAAGCAAGGCTAGCTAGCTAGCTGCTTAAATAAAAAAAAAAGGGATGTTAGGTTAAATGATCATGCAGATCTAAAAACATTGATGATTTTTTCATATAAAAACTAAATGAGATTTGTATCATAGCTCTTAGTTTGTTGTATATTTATTGCTATTTCGAAGATCCATAGCATGTGTTTGGATGCCCTTCTGAAACCAACCAACCCTCACATGGTCTACACAAAAGTCTGGATAGTTACTGCTAAAAATTGACAATTGACCACTCAAATCTTGGATCAATAGATTCTAAATGGCCGAAAAAGCAAATTATTTAGAACTATCTTTTTTACTTTTGGAATGATCTGTCTCTTTATCTCATGATCATAAAGTCAAAAAGTATTGATGTATTGTTTACATCAGTTTATACCATTTTTTGTGGAAAAATGAGTAAAAATAGTTTAAATAATCCCATGTTTTGGAGTAATTAACATAGTTCAGGGGTCTTAAAAGCAGCTGATTATGTTTTGTAGTATACAAATATATCTTATTTGGATCTGAAGTGAGTGTCTAATGTGTTTATGTGTCCACTCACTTAATTCAAAAACGGAATTTGTAAGGATACAAAAACATGTAATATTTTATAAGTTTTTACACACACACATATATATATATATGTATTTGGAGAGCCAAATTTTCATACCCTTATCGGTCATGAAAATGTTTGATGTAATTACTTAAAACAGAAAAATTAAATATATTCTAAGGAATTCTAGTCAATTTACCTCAACATCTTTCTTACTTTGTGTATGAGTGAGATATAATACCCTTTTTAACTATATGTTTTTAAAATTATTTAGTAAAATAGAACTAAGAACTACAAATCCTATTTAATTCCTCGCAGCATATTTTATAGTGAAGGGTCATGACTCATAATCAAAAGTTAAAAATGTGAAAAGAACACAAACTTGAACACATGATTTTTTTTTTTTTTTTGTGTCTAACCTAATAATAAAAGCTATCTTAATATTTCTTTTGAGAAACGCTATTAAAAAATAATTATGTGTATATATATTTATACATATGTGAATATTTTATGTGTCTATAAAAACAAGATATTAACTCAAATATATTCATGATTATAATCACTAATCAAGCTCGATTGAATCAAATATCTCCTTTCAATGCATCTAAATTAAACCTGCATTTTAAATGAGATAAATCGATTGGGGACATGGCAAAGCATGTAAACCAAGCCTTTCACGTGAACTCAAAGAAAGTTGATGAAAGAATAGATTTATTAAGAAAAACCCTCTATATATGTATATATTTGGATATAGTACTTTGCAAAAAAGCAATGAATTCAGCAAAAAATTAACTCTATTATTGAAATGGACAAAGGAAAGATGTATCGTTCACTGCCCTACTAGTTTTGGCCACTATGTCGGGCCATTGGGGGAAGCTAGATGCTCATTGTCACCATGCTTGCAAAGGGTTGAAGGTATGATTATAAAGGATTCTTTTTTTGCATTTGTTATTTACTTATTTTAAACTACTTTTAATCACTACCCTAATCTTTGTAGGCCATTTCTCATACAATGCAACATGGGATATCACCTTATAGTCCTCCAAAGAAAGTAGTTATCCTAATACCCCCCCCTTAAAAAAAATAATCAAAGATATTAAATCAAAATGAAACTAACCATATTTTAGTTACATTATAAAGTCAATGATTTTCCAAATCAAAGTGTAATAAGTTAATTCGTACAATTACTTTTAAAAGATGACATCTAATAAGTTTAATATTTGAATTTTAATAATTACCACACTTCTCATATTCTTAGGCTACTACGTCTTTTTTCTTAATAAAAATAAACTTAATTATTTTTCTTTAGAAAAATAAAAAAGTAAATTCAAATAGAACTTTTTGAGCCGGAACTATATACGACGGCAAATATCAAATTAAAATGAAAGCACATTTAAGTTGAGTCAATATTTTTTATTTTTTATTTTTTTAACCTAAGAAAGGGATTTAAACACAACTCTTTGAATCGGGATACATATGGTTAAGTCATGATTTTCACTTTTAATGGTTCGTTGTTCAGCAAAGATGTATAATGAAAGTGCATTTGCATTAATATTTGATTGGATCCCATATTTAAAATTAAATTAATCCATGACATTCGTATATTAATTTAATTCCATTGAAATTGGAGAGCATAATTGTCTAGAGTACTTTTAAGATCATGACAACAAAGTTTTATATCTTATTGGATATGATTGTATATAGATTAATCCTAAAAATCATTTTAAAAAAAATCAGCTAATAATTAATCTAACTTGATGCATGAAAAGACAGATTATCACCTTAATATTTGCTACTAATTGCTTTGTCTTTTTAATTAGAAACTTTTATCTGCCTTTTTTTTTTTGGGTGTATTATTGCACATGGGAGGTGATTAAACCCATGTGTATTTTAGTATTTTAATGTTAATAATAATAATGGATAAAATAAAATTTTTATTCCTAGATAGGGAGAAAAAAATAAGAAAAGGAATATTAATAGAATTGGGATGCTAACCAATAAAAGAGTTAATTTTCTTCTGGATTTATCAAATCTACTTGAAGCAAACCTTGGAGGAAGTCTAAGAATCTGAATATAGCTATAATATATTCACACGTTTAGGTGATTTTAAAATTATGTAGTGATACTTTAAATTTTCTTTGTGAAAAAAATAAAAAGAAAATTCAAAATTATCAAAGATATATGCTAAACAATTGAAAATATTAATTGATTAATCTGGATTTGTATGGAGCCCAATGGACCAAAAATGTGTATGAAGGATCCTTTGGATTAATCTCATTTTAGAGTCCATCAAAGCTTTTGTAGGCCTTCTTAATCTTCAAGGAAAAAAAAATATTCATTTAGATTCTTAAGCAAGGTTAAGAAAACCGGATTAGAAGTTGAACTGTTATGATTTTCGGATTTTAATTTAATCGGTTTAGGTGACTAAATCGGTCAGTTCTATTTAAACAATAATTTTAATATTAAATAATTATTATATATAGTAAATAATTAAAAAAATATGAATTTGTCATAATGGTATAGTCGGTTGAAATTTCATCGCTCACAAAAGAAAAAAAAAAAAGATTTCTTGATTTTCTTTTATTTTTTACTAGTTGAACTAGTTTTAGACCAGTTCAAATGAAATCCAGTTCTTCATATAGCACCAACCTAGCAAGCTTCAATTCTTGATTAAACTAGTCTGATCAACCGATCTGGTATTTTCATCCATGCCCTTAAGTCTATAGTGAATCAAAATATGTCTTTATGATGTCTGACAACATAGGTATAGAACAATTTCTAAAAACATCTGAAAAAGAACAGAAAGTAACCATATTATTAAAAAAAAAAAAAAAAAAACAAGATTTAAAGTCTCCCGCTGAGTTTCAACCTAGCAGTTGCTTCAAGATCTGGAAAGCAAAAAACCAGAAAGCTGAGAGACATATATATATATATATATATATATATATATATGTATATATATGACTCAATAGAGGCGCTTAACAACCAGTTGGTAAGCCATCCTCCTAACTCTAGATAATTCCATTTGGAAATGGGGGGAAATTATTATTTTTCTTAACACTCATACAACACAACTAACATTTCTGCTTATGCTAGCCATTGCAGTTCCCTTTGATTGTTGAAGAAAACTCAGAAGGTCAATTTGCATTCAGAAATTGTCACAACTCGAATTTCGGAAAATTGCTTCAGAAGACCAAGTTTTTTTTTTTTTTTTTTCAAGGTTGGTTCATTTCTATTCATTTGATGGCATTGCATTTTGATTTCTTTTGCTTTGTGGCTGCAGCTGCAGATTGATCGTTTGGATCCAAATGGAAATCTAAGAATCAAATGGGATAGTGTCTTGGACGGCAGATGGTTGCGTGGTAAGTGCTAAATATTCGATCAAACTAAAATTAAGTTCAATCATCAATGAAATATTCAGAAACATGCATATATATATATATATGTATATATATATATATATCTGAGCTTCGGGAGCCAATGACATTTTCCAGGCTGTTGTAACAGCGAAAAAGTTTCAAATGTCCGGCCACATCACGATTCCTGGTTGGACCCTTGGTGGACATGGGCTAAGAAAGAAGTGATAAGGTCCATCGTAGGGGCTCAAACTACTGAGCAAGGTGACTTCTCCAAGTTCAAAGGAAACATATACCTCACTGCTGCAAGGAAACCACCCCAGTTGTAGATCTCCTCCCTGGTGTTCCCTACAACCAACAATTCAGCAATTGCCGCAAAGGTGGAGTTCTTCAAGCATGGGGTCAAGATCCTCGAGCTGCTGTCTCAGCTTTCCAAGTAAGTTGCAATCAGATTGATCTCCCTATCAACATGACATGATCCTAATTTGCAGTGATTGATCATGTCTTATATTCTATGCATTGACACGGCACGTGAGCTGCAGCTATTCACAGTTTCTAGCTAGCAAAAACCCAAACTTTTGCATTGCTTTCTCATCTTTCTACAATGAAACCATCAGTCCTTGTCCATCTTGTGCTTGTGGGTGCCAGAATAAGAAGATCTGTGTCAAGTAAGCTGCCATTTCTGATACCTAAACTTGATTTGCTTATCAGAGGTTCTGAGCATTAAAATCTCACAATGAATGATGATGATGCAGGACTGCTTCCAAGATTCTTAAAACGGTAGGAGTGAACAGTCCTTGGAAAAATAATGCTCCACTGCTTCAGTGCACGCTCAAATGTACCCGGTTGGGGTGCACTGGGATGTCAAGCCCGACTACAAGGACAACTGGCCTGTTAAGGTCTCAATCACCAACTTCAACTGCCGAATGAACAACACACTTTGGAGCCTCGTTGTCCGGCATCCTAATCTTAATAATGAAACACAATTTTTCAGCTTCGATTACAAGCCTCTGGTTCCCAATGAGTCAATCAGTAACTACTTAAACAGACTTCTTGCTTGTATTTCTCGGTACAGTAAGATTATAGTTAGATACGTTATCGAGTTATTCGTTTATGTGCAGATGACGCAGGGATATTCTATGGCAGGAAGTACTACAATAATTGGAAATATTCAATCAGAGGTGCTTCTTCAGAACGAAGAAACCTTAACTTTCAAGCTGGGATGGGCATTTCCAAGGAACTCGATTTCAATGGTGCTGAATGCATGCTAACACCATCTGATGCATACCGATTTCTACCAAACTCTGCAGATCAAAGACCTATTCTCCATCTTAACACTCATTGCTGTTGTTAGTGACTTTTCGGTGGTTGTTTCCTATTGAGTATGAAACTAGCATTGAAAGTTTCAGATAGGGAAGATTTTAACAGAGATAACATGGAGAACAGGGTATCAAAAATTTGAGATTCTTTCAACTAATTATAGAGGCATTTTGTAAAAAAATTCAAGCTCGATGGTAACCAAGTTTTCAGCATAGCTATATGCATCCTCTTCATAAAAAGTATGCCAACAAATTTCTTACAGTTTCCTGCACTTCAATGCCATCAAATAGATGCTTCACCATCATTCAACCTTTTCCTATCAATCAAAGCCCCTAAGGTATTTTCATTACTATACAAAGTAACGTCAATAAAAATGCTTTCTTTTCGCTAGGAATGCACCTTAAAGAAATGCATCTAATTTTACTCCATAAAGCTAACATAATAAGTAGAATTAGGAATTAAGAAAAAAAACAAACCAATACATAACTGCAAAGCATAAATTAGGTTACTAGGTTAATGATCTGTTTGTTATTAATGTAATAAGATATCATGGAAATTCTACAATGAACATGGTTAAGTACAGAAATGAACATGCATACATCAGCACAATGATGAAATCATAGTTAATTCACCGGCCATACATTAAAAAGAAACCACCGCACCTTGAATCACTTGAACTGCCTACCATCACTGCAACAAACATGGGAACTTCTTGCTGTGCAAGTTGAATGTTCTAGAGTTGAACTGATTCAGGTCAAAAATTGTATTGTACCAGATTTTGCAGCATAAGAAATGGTTGAACTTTATGCGTATCCAAATAAAAATGCCATTACTGCCAAGAGAGTCGTCAACAGACTAAATGTGTAGATAAGCTGTTGGGAACTGGCGTTAGGCAACCAAGGATATGCATCAGGAGGTGGCATAACACAATTATCTCCATTGAAGTAGATTCTTCTTGGGAAAGCCCAACCCTTCTCAAAAGTAAAAGTTGCTTTATCCTTTCGGAAAAGTAGCTCTGATTGCACGTTACCAAGCGGACCAGCATGGGAAAGCAAATCGTTGTAAAATTTAACACCCCATAACATGGCAGTATCATCTGTTGAATAAAATAAATAAACAAAAGTAATTCTTTTAGCACCTTTTAAAATAATAGAATATTAATGAATTTCCTATTTAATTCCACTCTTGATGAAATAAGATGTGAAGAACATTAAACATAAAAGTTGACTGAGATCAATTGAACTTACTTATTGCTGCATAAGGAGTTAAAGGCTTATAGTTAAAGCTGAAAATCTCAGTCAGATTGTCGAAGTTGGGATGTTGCACGACTAAGTTCCACTGTGTATAGTTCATATTGTAATTGAAATTAGTAATTGTGACCTTCACCCGCCAGTACTCCTTGTAGTTAAGCTTGACATGCCAATGAATTCTGACAGGACACATATGGCTTGTACATTGGACCAAAGGTGTATAGCTGTTCTTCCCTGTACTCGGAACAACCGATGCTATATGTGGAGCTTCTGGACTGCAAATTAGTGACAAAAAGCTTTAGTAAGCAGTAAAGAAACTAGATAGAAATCATCTCCAACCAACATGCCCTGGGCAATAAGTATCATCTTTTCAGCTGAAAGAACTTACTCTACACAGCTCCCTGGCTGGGAAGTATTTTGGCAGCCACAAGCACATTGAGGGCAAGGTACAATGGTGTTATTATAGAAAGATGAGAGAGAGACACAACAACTCGGTGTTTTCTGAGCTAGGAATTGTGAATACGTGCATGTAACATTCCATGTCACTGTCATAAAGAAGTAGTGTCAATTACAACAATCTATACTGATACAAGTTCAAACTATATATTAAGTGAGAAAAGTTGTTTCCAAAAACTTCTTTGTGCAAAGCAATTAACAAGCACAATTTATGAATTATTAATGCTATACGTCAATAAAATGAGTGTCCAGCAGGAAAAACCATATTCAATGAGGACATCTTTCAGTAATAAGTTGGCTATAATAAAATTTCAGCTAACTTCAGTATAATCACAATGCTAAATCCAGAAAGTTTAATGATGGAAAATGTGACATGTGGATTAAATAAAAGAAAATGAATTAATACATTCCATTCTAGATCTTAATCAGGTAACTTACTCAAAGCTTGTGTGACTCTTCTTTTGTCCGCAGTAACAAATCTACTAGGTTTCACAATTTTTGCTGGTCCGCAAGTATAACCAGGCCCCGGTGCCTTCAATGTGAAGTTCTTAGGAACTCTAACTGTCTTATTCGTGGTTCCGGCTTGACCCACGCTCACCTGGAATGAGCTTGCTGCACTGGCTGGATCTTGCACCCATGAGTTTAGCACTCCTCCTTTGCAGCAATTTGCAATCTGCTGATTATAAGGAGTTCCTGGCAATAAATCCACAACTGTTGGGTCCCTCTTACAGCAATGTGGAATGTTCCCTTTGAATTTTGAACAATCCCCTTGTTCAGTTGTTTGTCCTCCCATCATGCTCCAAATCACCTCCTTCTTAGCCCATTTCCAACCTAATGTCCACCCTGGTGCTTGGATATGACGGTATTGCTGGAAGTTATAGATTGTGACAACTGCCTGCTCATTTCAATTGAGAATTTAAACACATTTTCAGCCAATAGGAACGAATGATAAATCATGCTTAAGCCAAAATGATGCCCATTTTGCAAACCATTTTTTTTTCATTTGTCCATCTTAAGCAAAACCAAAATTTTAGTTTTCCCTATTGAATGATATTCAGTGTTACGTCATTAGTCCAAAAGAATTTCAAAATCAAAAGCAATTGTACCTCCAACCAAGCGATTCTAGGTTCCATCCCTTTTAGTAGCCACGCTAGATAGCTAAATCATCAAATTCTAACTTTTTGCATGCACAAGCCTCTGCATGTATAAGTAATAAAAAAGAAACAACACTTACAACATAGCCATCCGGTGTCCAGCTCATGATATCCCATTTGATTGTGATATTTCCATTTGGGTCAAGAGGATCATAAGCTTCTGACAACGAATCAAAGAACCAAAAAAAAAAAGAATTAACAAACCTATACATTTCCAATACCTAATCATCCATTATGATAACAAACTTACGTTAAGAAATGAAGCAGAAAATCAATATCAGATAATCACTAGTCAGAAAGAGCAAAGAGGTCCAAGCCTCCAAGGTTCAAAAGTTTCATATTCTGGCCAAACCAATAATGTGAGGTAAGTACAGACCAATGGTTGCTTTTCAAACACTTGTGTTAATCTTAGTCTAATAACATTTGTTCACATCATCAACGCAACCAATGACATCGAAACTGGTTCACTACACCAACTTCGGATTTATATTAAGACATTTAAGTCTGGTTCAAGGCAAGGGAAAGTCATTATTCTAAACAAATTGAATATTTTGCATAGACCATTAATTACTCAAATCTCATCATTAACTGCTGAATTTTTCCTAAACTCCCCCTATCTAAAGACTATTACTTTTTAATAGCAGTTTAGCTGAGTTTTACAATTTGTCTTGTTCATTAAAGAGATAAATATTTCTTTGCAAATTCATTAGTCATAAAAGAAAAAATTCTCATCATCACAGGAAAAACAGTTCAGAGTAATTTACTTAACAAAGCAAAGCTCTCTGAAGAGAGAAAAAAAAAAAAAAGAATCAAGTTTTCCATAGAGAATTCATAGCTATTATGGAAATATAATTTATAGAGCTAAATCCCATGCAAACCAACAAAAACCCATTAACATAAAAATCAAAAACAACTCAAAAAACCATATGTGCCAAATTCATCAAAGAATCAAAGTAACATAAAGAAAAAAAAAAAAACAACCGAAGTTTCCAACTCTCCAAGCATTTTAAACAAAGAAAGAGAGAGATTCTGCAAACCTGTTGCTGTGAAACTTGAGAAAGAGAACAAAAACAGAAGCAAGATGCTGAAAGAACTTAGCTTGAAGAAAGATCTAGTAATGAACAAGAAATGATTAGCCATTTCTTTGTTGCCAAAAAAAAAAATCCTTAGGATTTTAAGAGTCTTCCTTTTTGTTATTGACTTCGGTGCATAGATCTGTGACAGAGAGGGAAGACTCAGATGAAGAAAGAAAGAAAGAGAGAGAGAGAGAGAGAG